>CM054060.1:404827440-405079919 GCA_028641055.1 Alopecurus myosuroides | reverse complement strand
CAAGCACCTGACTTCCAGTTCGTGCGATGAGTATCCTCTAGAAACCGGGGTGCGACATAGGGCCCACCTCCTTGCAAGATTCCCCCTGTTACGTCAGATCCGGGAGTTTCGGGGTGTGAGCAGTCCTGGAACCCGCGAGAGAGAATCCGACGTCGGTGAGGCCCCAACACAGAGAGTGATGGTATCTTTGGCACCCAACACACATGTGACACTCTAACACACATTTCATGGCAAAACAATTGTTTAGGTGGGATCCCGACGCTCCGGGTCCCCTCTCCGGAGATACCCTAGCCCCGGTGTAGAAAAAGACGGAACCGCCGTCCAGCCCCCTCTCCGTGAGCCGGAAGTGGGTAGAAAAGTGGAACTAGTTGCTTGGTTGTGTCATGTTATTCCCAATGAACACCCTTGACAATGGTAGGGCCCACCTCCTTGCGAGATTCCCCCCGTTACGTCAGATCCGGGAGTTTCGGGGTGTGAGCAGTCCTGGAACCCGCGAGAGAGAATCCGACGTAGGTGAGGCCCCAACACAGAGAGTGATGGTATATTTGGCACCCAACACCCATGTGACACTCTAACACACATGGAATGACAAAACATTGGTTTAGGTGGGATCCCGACGCTCCGGATCCCCTCTCCGGAGATACCCTAGCCCCGGTGTAGAAAAAGACGGAACCGGCGTCCAGCCCCCTCTGCGTGAGCCGGAAGTGGGTAGCAAAGTGGAACTATTTGCTTGGTTGTGTCATGTTATTCCCAATGAACACCCTTGACAATGTTAGGGCCCACCTCCTTGCCAGATTCCCCCCCCCCCGTTACGTCAGATCCGGGAGTTTCGGGGTGTGAGCAGTCCTGGAACCCGCGAGAGAGAATCCGACGTCGGTGAGGCCCCAACACAGAGAGTGATGGTATCTTTGGCAGACAACACCCATGTGACACTCTAACACACATGGCATGGCAAAAAAATTGTTTAGGTGGGATCCCGATGCTCCGGGTCCCCTCTCCGAAGATACCCTAGCCCCGGTGTAGAAAAAGACGGAACCGGCGTACAACACCCTCTGCGTGAGCCGGAAGTGGGTAGCAAAGTGGAACTAGTTGCTTTGTTGTGTCATGTTATGCCCAAGGAACACCCTTGACAATGGTAGGGCCCACCTCCTTGCGAGATTCCCCCCCGTTACGTCAGATCCGGGAGTTTCGGGGTGTGAGCAGTCCTGGAACCCGCGAGAGAGAATCCGACGTCGGTGAGGCCCCAACACAGAGAGTGATGGTATCTTTGGCACCCAACACCCATGTGATACTCTAACACACATGGCATGTCAAAACAATTGTTTAGGTGGGATCCCGACGCTCCGCATCCCCTCTCCGGAGATACCCTAGCCCCGGTGTAGAAAAAGACGGAACCGGCGTCCAGCCCCCTCTGCGTGAGCCGAAAGTGGGTAGAAAAGTGGAACTAATCGCTTGTTTGTGTCATGTTATGCCCAAGGAACACCCTTGACAATGGTAGGGCCCACCTCCTTGCAAGATTCCGCCCGTTACGTCAGATCCGGGAGTTTCGGGGTGTGAGCAGTCCTGGAACCCGCGAGAGAAAATCCGACGTCGATGAGGCCCCAACACAGAGAGTGATGGTATCTTTGGCACCCAACACCCATGTGAAACTCTAACACACATGGCATGGCAAAACATTGGTTTAGGTGGGATCCCGACGCTCCGGATCCCCTCTCCGGAGATACCCTAGCCCTGGTGTAGAAAAAGACGGAACCGGCGTCCAGCCCCCTCTGCGTGAGCCGGAAGTGGGTAGCAAAGTGGAACTAGTTGCTTGGTTGTGTCATGTTAGGCCCAAGGAACACCCTTGACAATGGTAGGGCCCACCTCCTTGCCAGATTCCCCCCGTTACGTCAGATCCGGGAGTTTCGGGGTGTGAGCAGTCCTGGAACCCGCGAGAGAGAATCCGACGTCGGTGAGGCCCCAACACAGAGAGTGATGGTATCTTTGGCACACAACACACATGTGACACTCTAACACACATGGCATGGCAAAACAATTGTTTAGGTGGGATCCCGACGCTCCGGGTCCCCTCTCCGGAGATACCCTAGCCCCGGTGTAGAAAAAGACGGAACCGGCGTCCAGCCCCCTCTGCGTGAGCCGAAAGTGGGTAGAAAAGTGGAACTAATCGCTTGGTTGTGTCATGTTATGCCCAAGGAACACCCTTGACAATGGTAGGGCCCACCTCCTTGCAAGATTCCGCCCGTTACGTCAGATCCGGGAGTTTCGGGGTGTGAGCAGTCCTGGAACCCGCGAGAGAAAATCCGACGTCGGTGAGGCCCCAACACAGAGAGTGATGGTATCTTTGGCACCCAACACCCATGTGAAACTCTAACACACATGGCATGGCAAAACATTGGTTTAGGTGGGATCCCGACGCTCCGGATCCCCTCTCCGGAGATACCCTAGCCCTGGTGTAGAAAAAGACGGAACCGGCGTCCAGCCCCCTCTGCGTGAGCCGGAAGTGGGTAGCAAAGTGGAACTAGTTTCTTGGTTGTGTCATGTTAGGCCCAAGGAACACCCTTGACAATGGTAGGGCCCACCTCCTTGCCAGATTCCCCCCGTTACGTCAGATCCGGGAGTTTCGGGGTGTGAGCAGTCCTGGAACCCGCGAGAGAGAATCCGACGTCGGTGAGGCCCCAACACAGAGAGTGATGGTATCTTTGGCACCCAACACACATGTGACACTCTAACACACATGGCATGGCAAAACAATTGTTTAGGTGGGATCCCGACGCTCCGGGTCCCCTCTCCGGAGATACCCTAGCCCCGGTGTAGAAAAAGACGGAACCGGCGTCCAGCCCCCTCTGCGTGAGCCGGAAGTGGGTAGCAAAGTGGAACTAGTTGCTTGGTTGTGTCATGTTATGCCCAATGAACACCCTTGACAATGGTAGGGCCCACCTCCTTGCGAGATTCCCCCCATTACGTCAGATCCGGGAGTTTCGGGGTGTGAGCAGTCCTGGAACCCGCGAGAGAGAATCCGACGTAGGTGAGGCCCCAACACAGAGAGTGATGGTATATTTGGCACCCAACACCCATGTGACACTCTAACACACATGGAATGACAAAACATTGGTTTAGGTGGGATCCCGACGCTCCGGATCCCCTCTCCGGAGATACCCTAGCCCCGGTGTAGAAAAAGACGGAACCGACGTCCAGCCCCCTCTGCGTGAGCCGGAAGTGGGTAGCAAAGTGGAACTATTTGCTTGGTTGTGTCATGTTATGCCCAATGAACACCCTTGACAATGTTAGGGCCCACCTCCTTGCAAGATTCCCCCCGTTACGTCAGATCCGGGAGTTTCGGGGTGTGAGCAGTCCTGGAACCCGCGAGAGAGAATCCGACGTCGGTGAGGCCCCAACACAGAGAGTGATGGTATCTTTGGCACCCAACACCCATGTGACACTCTAACACACATGGCATGTCAAAAAAAAAATTTAGGTGGGATCCCGATGCTCCGGGTCCCCTCTCCGAAGATACCCTAGCCCCGGTGTAGAAAAAGACGAAACCGGCGTCCAGCACCCTCTGCGTGAGCCGGAAGTGGTTAGCAAAGTGGAACTAGTTGCTTGGTTGTGTCATGTTATGCCCAAGGAACACCCTTGACAATGGTAGGGCCCACCTCCTTGCGAGATTCCCCCCCGTTACGTCAGATCCGGGAGTTTCGGGGTATGAGCAGTCCTGGAACCCGCGAGAGAGAATCCGACGACGGTGAGGCCCCAACACAGAGAGTGATGGTATCTTTGGCACCCAACACCCATGTGACACTCTAACACACATGGCATGGCAAAACAATTGTTTAGGTGGGATCCCGACGCTCCGGATCCCCTCTCCGGAGATACCCTAGCCCCGGTGTAGAAAAAGACGGAACCGGCGTCCAGCCCCCTCTGCGTGAGCCGAAAGTGGGTAGCAAAGTGGAACTAGTCGCTTGGTTGTGTCATGTTATGCCCAAGGAACACCCTTGACAATGGTAGGGCCCACCTCCTTGCAAGATTCCCCCCGTTACGTCAGATCCGGGAGTTTCGGGGTGTGAGCAGTCCTGGAACCCGCGAGAGAAAATCCGACGTCGGTGAGGCCCCAACACAGAGAGTGATGGTATCTTTTGCACCCAACACCCATGTGAAACTCTAACACACATGGCATGGAAAAACATTGGTTTAAGTGGGATCCCGACGCTCCGGATCCCCTCTCCGGAGATACCCTAGCCCTGGTGTAGAAAAAGACGGAACCGGCGTCCAGCCCCCTCTGCGTGAGCCGGAAGTGGGTAGCAAAGTGGAACTAGTTGCTTGGTTGTGTCATGTTATGCCCAAGGAACACCCTTGACAATGGTAGGGCCCACCTCCTTGCAAGATTCCCCCCGTTACGTCAGATCCGGGAGTTTCGGGGTGTGAGCAGTCCTGGAACCCGCGAGAGAGAATCCGACGTCGGTGAGGCCCCAACACAGAGAGTGATGGTATCTTTGGCACCCAACACACATGTGACACTCTAACACACATGTCATGGCAAAACAATTGTTTAGGTGGGATCCCGACGCTCCGGGTCCCCTCTCCGGAGATACCCTAGCCCCGGTGTAGAAAAAGACGGAACCGGCGTCCAGCCCCCTCTGCGTGAGCCGGAAGTGGGTAGAAAAGTGGAACTAGTTGCTTGGTTGTGTCATGTTATTCCCAATGAACACCCTTGACAATGGTAGGGCCCACCTCCTTGCGAGATTCCCCCCGTTACGTCAGATCCGGGAGTTTCGGGGTGTGAGCAGTCCTGGAACCCGCGAGAGAGAATCCGACGTCGGTGAGGCCCCAACACAGAGAGTGATGGTATATTTGGCACCCAACACCCATGTGACACTCTAACACACATGGAATGACAAAACATTGGTTTAGGTGGGATCCCGACGCTCCGGATCCCCTCTCCGGAGATACCCTAGCCCCGGTGTAGAAAAAGACGGAACCGGCGTCCAGCCCCCTCTGCGTGAGCCGGAAGTGGGTAGCAAAGTGGAACTATTTGCTTGGTTGTGTCATGTTATTCCCAATGAACACCCTTGACAATGTTAGGGCCCACCTCCTTGCCAGATTCCCCCCCCCCCGTTACGTCAGATCCGGGAGTTTCGGGGTGTGAGCAGTCCTGGAACCCGCGAGAGAGAATCCGACGTCGGTGAGGCCCCAACACAGAGAGTGATGGTATCTTTGGCACCCAACACCCATGTGACACTCTAACACACATGGCATGGCAAAAAAATTGTTTAGGTGGGATCCCGATGCTCCGGGTCCCCTCTCCGAAGATACCCTAGCCCCGGTGTAGAAAAAGACGGAACCGGCGTCCAGCACCCTCTGCGTGAGCCGGAAGTGGGTAGCAAAGTGGAACTAGTTGCTTTGTTGTGTCATGTTATGCCCAAGGAACACCCTTGACAATGGTAGGGCCCACATCCTTGCGAGATTCCCCCCGTTACGTCAGATCCGGGAGTTTCGGGGTGTGAGCAGTCCTGGAACCCGCGAGAGAGAATCCGACGTCGGTGAGGCCCCAACACAGAGAGTGATGGTATCTTTGGCACCCAACACCCATGTGATACTCTAACACACATGGCATGGCAAAACAATTGTTTAGGTGGGATCCCGACGCTCCGGATCCCCTCTCCTGAGATACCCTAGCCCCGCTGTAGAAAAAGACGGAACCGGCGTCCAGCCCCCTCTGCGTGAGCCGAAAGTGGGTAGCAAAGTGGAACTAGTCGCTTGGTTGTGTCATGTTATGCCCAAGGAACACCCTTGACAATGGTAGGGCCCACCTCCTTGCAAGATTCCCCCCGTTACGTCAGATCCGGGAGTTTCGGGGTGTGAGCAGTCCTGGAACCCGCGAGAGAAAATCCGACGTCGGTGAGGCCCCAACACAGAGAGTGATGGTATCTTTGGCACCCAACACCCATGTGAAACTCTAACACACATGGCATGGCAAAACATTGGTTTAGGTGGGATCCCGACGCTCCGGATCCCCTCTCCGGAGATACCCTAGCCCTGGTGTAGAAAAAGACGGAACCGGCGTCCAGCCCCCTCTGCGTGAGCCGAAAGTGGGTAGCAAAGTGGAACTAGTTGCTTGGTTGTGTCATGTTAGGCCCAAGGAACACCCTTGACAATGGTAGGGCCCACCTCCTTGCCAGATTCCCCCCGTTACGTCAGATCCGGGAGTTTCGGGGTGTGAGCAGTCCTGGAACCCGCGAAAGAGAATCCGACGTCGGTGAGGCCCCAACACAGAGAGTGATGGTATCTTTGGAACCCAACACACATGTGACACTCTAACACACATGGCATGGCAAAACAATTGTTTAGGTGGGATCCCGACGCTCCGGGTCCCCTCTCCGGAGATACCCTAGCCCCGGTGTAGAAAAAGACGGAACCGGCGTCCAGCCCCCTCTGCGTGAGCCGGAAGTGGGTAGCAAAGTGGAACTAGTTGCTTGGTTGTGTCATGTTATGCCCAATGAACACCCTTGACAATGGTAGGGCCCACCTCCTTGCGAGATTCCCCCCGTTACGTCAGATCCGGGAGTTTCGGGGTGTGAGCAGTCCTGGAACCCGCGAGAGAGAATCCGACGTAGGTGAGGCCCCAACACAGAGAGTGATGGTATATTTGGCACCCAACACCCATGTGACACTCTAACACACATGGAATGACAAAACATTGGTTTAGGTGGGATCCCGACGCTCCGGATCCCCTCTCCGGAGATACCCTAGCCCCGGTGTAGAAAAAGACGGAACCGACGTCCAGCCCCCTCTGCGTGAGCCGGAAGTGGGTAGCAAAGTGGAACTATTTGCTTGGTTGTGTCATGTTATGCCCAATGAACACCCTTGACAATGTTAGGGCCCACCTCCTTGCAAGATTCCCCCCGTTACGTCAGATCCGGGAGTTTCGGGGTGTGAGCAGTCCTGAACCCGCGAGAGAGAATCCGACGTCGGTGAGGCCCCAACACAGAGAGTGATGGTATCTTTGGCACCCAACACCCATGTGACACTCTAACACACATGGCATGGCAAAAAAAAAATTTAGGTGGGATCCCGATGCCCCGGGTCCCCTCTCCGAAGATACCCTAGTCCCGGTGTAGAAAAAGACAGAACCGGCGTCCAGCACCCTCTGCGTGAGCCGGAAGTGGTTAGCAAAGTGGAACTAGTTGCTTGGTTGTGTCATGTTATTCCCAAGGAACACCCTTGACAATGGTAGGGCCCACCTCCTTGCGAGATTCCCCCCCGTTACGTCAGATCCGGGAGTTTCGGGGTATGAGCAGTCCTGGAACCCGCGAGAGAGAATCCGACGACGGTGAGGCCCCAACACAGAGAGTGATGGTATCTTTGGCACCCAAAACCCATGTGACACTCTAACACACATGGAATGGCAAAACAATTGTTTAGGTGGGATCCCGACGTTCCGGATCCCCTCTCCGGAGATACCCTAGCCCCGGTGTAGAAAAAGACGGAACCGGCGTCCAGCCCCCTCTGCGTGAGCCGAAAGTGGGTAGCAAAGTGGAACTAGTCGCTTGGTTGTGTCATGTTATGCCCAAGGAACACCCTTGACAATGGTAGGGCCCACCTCCTTGCAAGATTCCCCCCGTTATGTCAGATCCGGGAGTTTCGGGGTGTGAGCAGTCCTGGAACCCGCGAGAGAAAATCCGACGTCGGTGAGGCCCCAACACAGAGAGTGATGGTATCTTTTGCACCCAACACCCATGTGAAACTCTAACACACATGGCCTGGAAAAACATTGGTTTAAGTGGGATCCCGACGCTCCGGATCCCCTCTCCGGAGATACCCTAGCCCTGGTGTAGAAAAAGACGGAACCGGCGTCCAGCCCCCTCTGCGTGAGCCGGAAGTGGGTAGCAAAGTGGAACTAGTTGCTTGGTTGTGTCATGTTATGCCCAAGGAACACCCTTGACAATGGTAGGGCCCACCTCCTTGCAAGATTCCCCCCGTTACGTCAGATCCGGGAGTTTCGGGGTGTGAGCAGTCCTGGAACCCGCGAGAGAGAATCCGACGTCGGTGAGGCCCCAACACAGAGAGTGATGGTATCTTTGGCACCCAACACACATGTGACACTCTAACACACATGGCATGGCAAAACAATTGTTTAGGTGGGATCCCGACGCTCCGGGTCCCCTCTCCGGAGATACCCTAGCCCCGGTGTAGAAAAAGACGGAACCGGCGTCCAGCCCCCTCTGCGTGAGCCGGAAGTGGGTAGAAAAGTGGAACTAGTTGCTTGGTTGTGTCATGTTATGACCAATGAACACCCTTGACAATGGTAGTGTAACATCCCTGTTTTGCTAATAGAGAGGTGTGGTGTGTGTTCATGTCATATCATGCATAAAAAAATTTGAACCAAGTTTTAATTTGAATTTTAAATGAAACTTGCCCAAAAACCACTTAAAGTGATCACCCAAATTTTGTTCTAAAAATAATTTCAATTTTGGAAAGCAAATACTTGGTGAGCTTGAAAATTTCATAAGCTTTCCAAAAGTTATTTTTGCCAAATTTTCTGTTTACAAAAAGGTCCCCAAAACATCTGTTTAGGTTATGTTTTAAAAATTGCAGGGGCTTCTTTGCAGTTTCTGGGAAAAGCAGGGGGTTATGGAAATGTTCATTGTCTTCTACCTCAGGCCAGAAGAAGCACCTGCGTGTCCGCGCCGTGGTCGTCGATCGCCACCTCCTGACTGTGCGCTTGCTTGCACGGTTGGCGAGTTCAGGTCGATGCCGTGCTGCTCCTCTCTCCCTCGGTCTCACTCGCTCCCTCATCCTATCCCTCTCTCTGTAAGCTTCCCCGACGAGCAACCAAACCCTACCGACGGGCCGCCGCTCGCCGCCGGCGCTGCAGCCACCCCCGCCCCCTCCCGTGGCCATCATCGGCTTCCTCATCCTCCCCTCTACCTCCCCGCCCAGTCTCGCTTCCCGGGATGCCCCGGAACGGCCGAATCGGGCCGCCGTTTCCGTCTCCGGCCGCCGGCCGCCGCGGATGGTTGCGGCCGCCTCCGACCGCCTCGGCCTTCCCCGACCACACCACGAGAATCGTGGTGAGCTCCTCTTCATTCCGGTGCCCTCCCCGTGCTCCCTCTCTTCCTCTAGCTCGCTGTCCTCGAGGGCCACCGCCGGCCGCCGTCGGACCTCGTCGCCGACGAGTATTCCGGCGACCAAATGGTTCATCGCCGGTACCCCTCAACTCCCCGTGAGCTCCTCTCTGTCGCTGTATATTTTGTTTCCTCGAATTCGCACGATTTCATCCGAATTTGAATCCAACTGTGAAGATCAGAGGAATTTCGAGCTTGGCTGACGTCAGCATGACGTAAGCTTGACGTCATAATCCTCCTTTTTAGATATTCCAGGAAATGGACTATTTTAGAAAATCAATATCTAATGTTTTATAGACCAGTAAAATAAAGTAAAAATATGGTGGTGTTCAGAAAAATGATCTCTACCCAAAAATGTCACTTTCATATATGTTTGACCAAGTTGAAAAATTAACATTGTTTAATATTGTTAATTCAATTAAAAATAGAAAAATAAGTTTTTATTCAAGAAAATTAGAAAATTAAAAGTTATATACCAATTTGCTCAAAATGACAAATGCAACCTGTTTATGATGTTTTTAAACTAATTTGAGCAACTAAAATGGTACCCACTTTCAATATCGCCCGAAACCCCCTCCGGGGTCCATTTCGGACTAATTTCAGTAAAATTTGATAACCGACATACGAACCCTAGCAACTCATCGAACATGTTAGGGCTTTATTTCAGTGCATTAACTTGATCATGCATACATGTTGTGCATTGCATCGGTGCCGTGGTTGATTGTTATTTCTCTTTCGGTGTTGTTTCCCCCTTCGGTAGAAAGTGACTCCGAAGAGAAGGCCAACAACTCCATGGCGAATACTTGATCTTAACCGACAAGTCAAGCACTTATTCCAGAAGATCTTTATCTGGTTTTCTTATAACCAAGGCAAGCATAACCTCTTATCTGTTCATATATGATTTCAAAGTGATTTGAATCTCGTACTTTGCATTCGGTTCCAAACTATTTGATGTCAGTAGATAGAGTTCTCCTATATACTGCATAACCTAGATATCCTGATCCACTTCACCTAGCAGCTATAGGTTTGTTTGTGCGCGCTTCGCTAAACCTTGTGAGTCTTGCTTAGCCATGCCTAGTTGATGAATCTGGTCAATGCGTGAATCTAGTATGTCAGGTGTTTATGATTTGAATTACCTTTGATAACTTGACTAATCCCGGCATGGATGTGAGGCCACAATGGGTTGTGGCGTTTTGTCCTGTTCATGCCCCTAGGAGCGAGTTCTCGCCTTCGAGCCAAGACTGAGCGTACAGCCACACGTGGGCCGATGAACCCCGCCCGGCTGACTAACTTGTTTAACCTTATCCATGAGCCACGTAGTTTGAGCTTTCCATCTGCGTGTGTGTCGGAAAATATTTTGGAGAAAACTAGGTCGTGACCGGGACAAGTGATGGACGTACACGGATCTTGATCCCGACTCACAGAACAGGTGCCGTCAGGAGGTGGCCAACTCCCTGTTGACGGGGTGGCCCTGTTTGGGTTGACTCATGGATATGGTTCGACAAGGTAAAGGCTGGGAATCGACTACCCTCTGCCGGCACTTCCCGGGCTAGTGCTAATCATGTGGCACTAAGAGTCGGTTGGTACGTGTGGGTAAAGTTGTACACCCCTGCAGGGTTAAATCTTTTCGAAAAGCCGTGTCTGCGGTTAAAGACGACTTGGTGACGGATTCTGTGATCATAGATAACTTCAACGGAATGACTAAAACTTGTCAACCATGACTGAAGGGTGCCTCCCCGGAGATGCCGGGAGGGGTGATCCTTGTAGCAAGAGTTAGTGTGGGAATGAGAAGGACTTGGTGGAATACAATAAGATGATGATCTCAGTAGTTGAGTAGCTTTCTCATCTGTTTTAAAAACATTCTATGAGACGTGCTAATCTTCCTCGATTTCAAAAACAAAGATTGCTTTACGCAAATCAGCCTTCATGAAACCCTTTTCGAAATAGCAGATATATAATAGGTTAATTAAGTCTTGTTGAGTACCTCCCGTACTCAGGTTTGCTTAATTTTGGTTCAGGAGAAGAACTCCATCGGTGGTATTTCAACGTGGACATCGACGAGTAGTTTGGGGTTCCCAGGTAGCAGCCTGGAATCTATGGGTTGGGACGTCGCCTTATGTTGCGGCCTCTTAGGCCTTTTTGGTTCTTGTTGATTAGCAACATAATTTGCCTTCTGTTGTCTGATGTAATGTTGGGTCGTGTGACCTCTGCTTGTAAGCTATACTCTAGTAGCACATGTTAATAAAGCTTCTTTGTCTAGAGTGTTGCTTTGATCGGTTGTTGGTTTCGAGCTCATTGTTATACAGTTTTGGCTATGCCTGCATAGTTGTCGCAGTCGAGGGGTTGTGGAGCCGATGATCCATGTCCGAGCCCGCCTGTCGATGTGATCGGCCTGGGGCGAGGTAACCCCAGTAACCCTCGATTGTTGTTGCACTTTCTGGACACATAGCATCTCTGTATAACTTTGGTCCCGTTTCCTTCAGTTTCATTCGATTCGTGGACGCTCTGATATGCATAGTTGGTTATGACTAGCATGGACACAAGGAATAGTAGACTGGGGATCCGGACTACGTGCCGATGAATCCAGTCTGCCTGCCGTTGTTTGTTGCGGCCGGGGCTGGTAACCCTGAAGCCCTTGTGAGTCCATGGCTAGGAGCACATAACCGTATGTATATCTCTGGGTCCGGGGTCGTGACAAGTCTTGGTATCAGAGCAGGACTGCCTGTAGGAAAACCTTATTGCTTGGTCGATGTCGAGTCTAGTGTTTATGAAAACTACTTTGAAACTCCAAAATGGATTGTGAAAAACCTTCTTAGGATTCTTTTTACTCCGTATCTGGTATCGCTCTAATTCTGGGTCACCTTACCTGTTTTGATTTGAAAAGGTTTTGCTATCTCGTCTAGTCATTCAAAACCTAGGTGCCTTCTCTGGCAATGACGTTTTTACCCAAGTTGACCTAGTGTTAAAGTTTCTAGAGTCGTGTGTGTTCCATATTCCGTTAATTCTCGTTTCAACTGGGAGATTTCCTTTCCATTCTAATCTCTCAGAACTGTGTGGTTTCCACATTCTTCACATGTTTCAAAGTTCTAAATCCTGAACCTCGAGGTCTGCTTTCAATCTCGAATGTATCTGTTATCCTCTGCTCAAGTTCTTTCGGAGCTATCGTTGTCTTTTGAAAGATACCTCGTGATTGCTAACTGTAGTGTCCTTTGTGGCACTCCTATAGTAGTTACTCCTTTCATTATGATTTTACCTTGGACTTGAACCAAAGGTCCCGGAATGTGCTGAATCACGGTGGGTTGGATCGTGTGGTTTCTTAACCATGTGATGCTCACGCCATCAGTACAGGATGCTGACCTTTAACCCAAGTTCTGTTTCGTTGAATCCTGAGGAATCTGTTCTACCTCAGGATGGCTAGGTAATCTTAGCTCCAATAGCCATAGGGTTTCTCTAAGAACCAAAAGGGATCACAACAAGAGTGTTCTTTATGGTTCCCATATCTTTGTTCTTGATTCAGCTATACCTTCCCCTTTAGCATGGGTTTTACAAATGAGTATTACCCCGTGCATCCAACGTGATCTCAGGACTTTCCAGAGCACGTTCCTACTCTTAGGTGCTTTCCGAACTCCATCCGTTGTTGGAAACCAAGTTGCATAGGTGTGTTGGATTCTTCCAATACAGTTCCTCTTGTTTTCCGTCAAAACGTTCCACCTTGGAATGTTAGGAGAAACAAACTCCAGTACCTCGTTCATCTCTAGGACCAGGTCAAAGTTTTGTAATCGACGGAATAAAGAAGTTTCATTAGCTTCTGTTCTGTTCCACCTTGGAGTGTCACACTCTTTTATATCAAGAGGTTGTGTTGAGTATCATGGCCTTATTGATGAAGTGATGCTCTTACCGTCTTCACTTCCCCTTCATCCAAGCTTGAATGCTTGAGAATGATGGGTCTGTTCATCGATGTGCGTATCCGCTATTCCTAGCAATTCTTATTGCTTTGGAAACCTAAGAAAACATCTGTATCCTTCTTAGCACTGTTGGTTACCCGGTCTCAACTTAAATATGACCGTATTACCAAATCCGTTCATTCCGGTGCATGTTCTTGGTCAGAGAGTTAGGTTCATGCCGAAGCTCCCATGTTCATATCAGTTGCTTTGAAAAGCAAGCCTCCTTTCAAATTCCTAGACCTAGCGGTAGGTTGTGATATTCTGGTTGTCTTCCTAGAAGTATCACCAGGTTTGTTACCTGACCGTAATGTCTAAACAAAGGGTAATTTGAACTACTCCTTTCTCCAAGGAACTTTGCTGGATATCCCGGACAAGAAGGTTGAGCTTAAACAACAACTTGGAGAGTTGAAAGACAGGAGCTCCGCCTAACTTGATCCTTCGTGAAAGGAAGTCTAGTTTCCTTTGTGTTGAAGCATGATAGTATCTCTTCATTGGACATGCTGTCATTCTACCTTTGATCTGATTTGGGCTATCGTCAGATCAAGTCCATATTCAAGGACTATCTTGATGGTGTTTCCACTCATAGTGTTTTGCCCGAGTACACCTTCATATCCTTTGGTTTGACCAATATTCTGCCTTGTTCTTATATCATATGAATCCCTCTTCTTGGAGTGTTTTGATAAGTGTGTTTTCGAGCCCATCGATGACATTCCTATCTTCTCCAAGTTGCAAGAGGTTCATGTTGAACACTTGGCATTAATGTTGGAAACTCTCGAGAACCATCTTTGTTTCATTACGAAGATTGTGTTCTGGATGTTCGAAGTGGCTTACTCCAGTTCATGTGCTTAAGGTGAAAGTTGTCCCCGTGGATTCGAGTAAAGTTTTCTTGTTCCTTCGGGAATAATCCCCAGTCGGTCATGCATGTGTGGAGTATTCTTGAGATGGTCGGTTTTACCTCCATTCACTTAAAGAAGTTTGCATCCACGCTAATCCATTGACCGATCGTTCGTAAAAGAGAAGAAGTTTAAGAACTTCGTTATCATTGTTATCATCTTCCCAACCAGGACTCCGATGTGTTCTTTTACAAGTAGTTCATGTAGGTGCAACCGTCTCTTGCAAGTTGCTAATACATGAGCTCCGCGATCTCGCTCATCTTTTGAGCTTGACATCATAGTCCATGTCTTGAGAATCTAGCATACTTATCTCGTTAGTAACCGGTGCAATCTCTTCGCTCAAACATATCGAGTCTGAGTTATCAATCCACTAACCAGAGCTGAATCTCAAGCAGCAACGATGGTTGGTGTTTTCCTCAAGGGTATTGAATTAGGTCTTTTCAGAGTCTGGCATGGTTGATGTGGTGGTTGACACAATTAGCCGGAAGGCCTAATGTCATATCTCTTTGAATCCGTAAGAACAACCACTCTCCGTGAGAATTCTTGTCTGGCTTATTCTAACAAGTTTCCTCCCCGTTCTTCCAAACCGGAGTTCTACATTCCCTTATTACCTATAGAAGGCTTGTCATAAGCCTGGTATCGGTATCTAGAACATCCAGGAGAACCTGGAAGTTGATATTTCCAATATCTCTCCGTTGAACCTCTAAAACCTTTGTTCTAGTGGAAACAAGTTCCTCGTGAGAACATCTCGTGGTGTTTTGTAACCGCCTTTGATCAGTTCCCTTTCTCAAGTTGTTTGTACTTGAAATTCTGTTCATCTCACACATTGTGTGAATTTGTCAGTCATTCCAGCCGTGGGATCTTAACTATGTGGTAGATGTATTGCTACGTCCAAACCACAATAGGAAGGAGATTCCCTATTTTCTTCCGGTGTTTCAATCCTCGTTGGTTATCCATTCTTATGGTGTGACCAAGAGTACCTCCTTCGTTACGGTGTTCAACACCCTTTTGTTACTCATGTTCTGTCGTGAAGTAACATCCTGATCTTTGACCAAGTTTTCGACAAACTTTAACGGAATGGAAGTTCCTTTATCTCCCGTGTCCACTCCGCAGAGTGAACATGATCAGGTATCAAATTCTCTCCGACGCACGATTACAGTGTTTTCTCCTGTTTTTCCTCGTCTACGGATATTACATTGTGATACCCCAGACCATCCTTCCCATCTTGGTAGTCTATTTTGAAGAAACCTCGATGTCAAAAGTTGTCCAACTTTTCTCTTTCAAAAGGATTTAAAGTCTTGTGCAAAGCTCATATCCTAAATCCTTTCAAGACCAATCGTCCGAACACTTGAAACCATCTTCTATTCCCTCCGTTATCTTGATGTGTTTCATGTGTGTTAACTCAAAAGTTCTTTACGAACATTCTGGTCATGAGTTAGCCATGAGATACTCGATCTTCGTGAAGATCATTTCCTAAGAGTTTCCCTCTTACCTAAGGTGTAGCCTCTGGAGAATCTTTGCAAGTGCTACGGATCAGCCTCTTCGAGAAAAGAACCGTAAGGTTCAAGAAGATCGTTCAAAACCGGTGTTCCTTCTTTCTTCTCCTTCGGGAATCTCGGGACGAGATTCTTGTAAGGGGGGTAGATTTGTAACATCCCTGTTTTGCTAATAGAGAGGTGTGGTGTGTGTTCATGTCATATCATGCATGAAAAATTTGAACCAAGTTTTAATTTGAATTTTAAATGAAACTTGCCCAAAAACCACTTAAAGTGATCACCCAAATTTTGTTCTAAAAATAACTTCAATTTTGGAAAGCAAATACTTGGTGAGCTTGCAAATTTCATAAGCTTTCCAAAAGTTATTTTTGCCAAATTTTCTGTTTACAAAAAGGTCCCCAAAACATCTGTTTAGGTTATGTTTTAAAAATTGCAGGGGCTTCTTTGCAGTTTCTGGGAGAAGCAGGGGGTTATGGAAATGTTCTTTGTCTTCTACCTCAGGCCCGAAGAAGCACCTGCGTGTCCGCGCCGTGGTCGTCGATCGCCACCTCCTGACTGTGCGCTTGCTTGCACGGTTGGCGAGTTCAGGTCGATGCCGTGCTGCTCCTCTCTCCCTCGGTCTCACTCGCTCCCTCACCCTATCCCTCTCTCTGTAAGCTTCCCCGACGAGCAACCAAACCCTACCGACGGGCCGCCGCTCGCCGCCGGCGCTGCAGCCACTCCCGCCCCCTCCCGTGGCCATCATCGGCTTCCTCATCCTCCCCTCTACCTCCCCGCCTAGTCTCGCTTCCCGGGACGCCCCGGAACGGCCGAATCGGGCCGCCGTTTCCGTCTCCGGCCGCCGGCCGCCGCGGATGGTTGCGGCCGCCTCCGACCGCCTCGGCCTTCCCCGACCACACCACGAGAATCGTGGTGAGCTCCTCTTCATCCCGGTGCCCTCCCCGTGCTCCCTCTCTTCCTCTAGCTCGCTGTCCTCGAGGGCCACCGCCGGCCGCCGTCGGACCTCGTCGCCGACGAGTATTCCGGCGACCAAATGGTTCATCGCCGGTACCCCTCAACTCCCCGTGAGCTCCTCTCTGTCGCTGTATAATTTGTTTCCTCGAATTCGCACGATTTCATCCGAATTTGAATCCAACTGTGAAGATCAGAGGAATTTCGAGCTTGGCTGACGTCAGCATGACGTAAGCTTGACGTCATAATCCTCCTTTTTAGATATTCCAGGAAATGGACTATTTTAGAAAATCAATATCTAATGTTTTATAGACCAGTAAAATAAAGTAAAAATATGGTGGTGTTCAGAAAAATGATCTCTACCCAAAAATGTCACTTTCATATATGTTTGACCAAGTTGAAAAATGAACATTGTTTAATATTGTTAATTCAATTAAAAATAGAAAAATAAGTTTTTATTCAAGAAAATTAGAAAATTAAAAGTTATATACCAATTTGCTCAAAATGACAAATGCAACCTGTTTATGATGTTTTTAAACTAATTTGAGCAACTAAAATGGTACCCACTTTCAATATCGCCCGAAACCCCCTCCGGGGATCCATTTCGGACTAATTTCAGTAAAATTTGATAACCGACATACGAACCCTAGCAACTCATCGAACATGTTAGGGCTTTATTTCAGTGCATTAACTTGATCATGCATACATGTTGTGCATTGCATCGGTGCCGTGGTTGATTGTTATTTCTCTTTCGGTGTTGTTTCCCCCTTCGGTAGAAAGTGACTCCGAAGAGAAGGCCAACAACTCCATGGCGAATACTTGATCTTAACCGACAAGTCAAGCACTTATTCCAGAAGATCTTTATCTGATTTTCTTATAACCAAGGCAAGCATAACCTCTTATCTGCTCATATATGATTTCAAAGTGATTTGAATCTCGTACTTTGCATTCGGTTCAAACTATTTGATGTCAGTAGATAGAGTTCTCCTATATACTGCATAACCTAGATATCCTGATCCACTTCACCTAGCAGCTATAGGTTTGTTTGTGCGCGCTCCGCTAAACCTTGTGAGTCTTGCTTAGCCATGCCTAGTTGATGAATCTGGTCAATGCGTGAATCTAGTATGTCAGGTGTTTATGATTTCGAATTACCTTTGATAACTTGACTAATCACGGCATGGATGTGAGGCCACAATGGGTTGTGGCGTCTTGTCCTGTTCATGCCCCTAGGAGCGAGTTCTCGCCTTCGAGCCAAGACTGAGCGTACAGCCACACGTGGGCCGATGAACCCCGCCTGGCTGACTAACTTGTTTAACCTTATCCATGAGCCACGTAGTTTGAGCTTTCCATCTGCGTGTGTGTCGGAAAATGTTTTGGAGAAAACTAGGTCGTGACCGGGACAAGTGATGGACGTACACGGATCTTGTTCCCGACTCACAGAACAGGTGCCGTCAGGAGGTGGCCAACTCCCTGTTGACGGGGTGGCCCTGTTTGGGTTGACTCATGGATATGGTTCGACAAGGTAAAGGCTGGGAATCGACTACCCTCTGCCGGCACTTCCCGGGCTAGTGCTAATCATGTGGCACTAAGAGTCGGTTGGTACGTGTGGGTAAAGTTGTACACCCCTGCAGGGTTAAATCTTTTCGAAAAGCCGTGTCTGCGGTTAAAGACGACTTGGTGACGGATTCTGTGATCATAGATAACTTAAACGGAATGACTAAAACTTGCTGATAACGATTGAAGGATGCCTCCTCGGAGATGCCGAGAGGGGTTACCTTGTAGCATGAGATAGTGTGGAACAACTGGAGGAGGTGATCTTTGAAGCACGAGGTGCTTATATGTTTCGGTGGATAAAAAGATGATGATCTCAGTAGTTGAATAGCTTTCTCATCTGTTTTCAAAATACTCCAGGAGACTTGCTATTCCTTCCTCTTTTCGGAAAACAAAGATTGCTTTACGCAAATCAGCCTTCATGAAACCCTTTTCGAAATAGCAGATATATAATAGGTTAACTAAGCCTTGTTGAGTACCTCCCGTACTCAGGTTTGCTTAATTTTGGTTCAGGAGAAGATCTCACATCGGTGGTGATTCAACGTGGACATCGACGAGTAGTTTGGGGTTCCCAGGTAGCAGCCTGGAATCTATGGGCTGGGACGTCGCCTTATGTTGCGGCCTCTTAGGCCTTTTTGGTTCTTGTTGACTAGCAACATAATTCGCCTTCCGTTGTCTGATGTAATGTTGGGTCGTGTGACCTCTGTTTGTAAGCTACACTCTAGTATTACTTGCTTAATAAAGCTTCATGTTTAGAGTACTGCTTTGATCGGTTGTTGGTTTCGAGCTCATTGTTATACAGTTTTGGCTATGCCTGCATAGTTGTCGCAGTCGAGGGGTTGTGGAGCCGATGATCCATGTCCGAGCCCGCCTGTCGATGTGATCGGCCTGGGGCGAGGTAACCCCAGTAACCCTCGATTGTTGTTGCACTTTCTGGACACATAGCATCTCTGTACAGCTTTGGTCCCGTTTCCTTCAGTTTCATTCGATTCGTGGACGCTTTGATATGCATAGTTGGTTATGACTAGCATGGATACAAGGAGTAGTAGACTGGGGATCCGGACTACGTGCCGATGAATCCAGTCTGCCTGCCGTTGTTTGTTGCGGCCGGGGCTGGTAACCCTGAAGCCCTTGTGAGTCCATGGCTAGGAGCACATAACAGTATGTATATCTCTGGGTCCGGGGTCGTGACAGGTAGGGCCCACCTCCTTGCGAGATTCCCCCCGTTACGTCAGATCCGGGAGTTTCGGGGTGTGAGCAGTCCTGGAACCCGCGAGAGAGAATCCGACGTAGGTGAGGCCCCAACACAGAGAGTGATGGTATATTTGGCACCCAACACCCATGTGACACTCTAACACACATGGAATGACAAAACATTGGTTTAGGTGGGATCCCGACGCTCCGTATCCCCTCTCCGGAGATACCCTAGCCCCGGTGTAGAAAAAGACGGAACCGGCGTCCAGCCCCCTCTGCGTGAGCCGGAAGTGGGTAGCAAAGTGGAACTATTTGCTTGGTTGTGTCATGTTATTCCCAATGAACACCCTTGACAATGTTAGGGCCCACTTCCTTGCCAGATTCCCCCCGTTACGTCAAATCCGGGAGTTTCGGGGTGTGAGCAGTCCTGGAACCCGCGAGAGAGAATCCGACGTCGGTGAGGCCCCAACACAGAGAGTGATGGTATCTTTGGCAGCCAACACCCATGTGACACTCTAACACACATGGCATGGCAAAAAAATTGTTTAGGTGGGATCCCGATGCTCCGGGTCCCCTCTCCGAAGATACCCTAGCCCCGGTGTAGAAAAAGACGGAACCGGCGTACAACACCCTCTGCGTGAGCCGGAAGTGGGTAGCAAAGTGGAACTAGTTGCTTGGTTGTGTCATGTTATGCCCAAGGAACACCCTTGACAATGGTAGGGCCCACCTCCTTGCGAGATTCCCCCCCCCGTTACGTCAGATCCGGGAGTTTCGGGGTGTGAGCAGTCCTGGAACCCGCGAGAGAGAATCCGACGTCGGTGAGGCCCCAACACAGAGAGTGATGGTATCTTTGGCACCCAACACCCATGTGATACTCTAACACACATTGCATGGCAAAACAATTGTTTAGGTGGGATCCCGACGCTCCGCATCCCCTTTCCGGAGATACCCTAGCCCCGGTGTAGAAAAAGACGGAACCGGCGTCCAGCCCCCTCTGCGTGAGCCGAAAGTGGGTAGCAAAGTGGAACTAATCGCTTGGTTGTGTCATTTTATGCCCAAGGAACACCCTTGACAATGGTAGGGCCCACCTCCTTGCAAGATTCCCCCCGCTACGTCAGATCCGGGAGTTTCGGGGTGTGAGCAGTCCTGGAACCCGCGAGAGAAAATCCGACGTCGGTGAGGCCCCAACACAGAGAGTGATGGTATCTTTGGCACCCAACACCCATGTGAAACTCTAACACACATGGCATGGCAAAACATTGGTTTAGGTGGGATCCCGACGCTCCGGATCCCCTCTCCGGAGATACCCTAGCCCTGGTGTAGAAAAAGATGGAACCGGCGTCCAGCCCCCTCTGCGTGAGCCGGAAGTGGGTAGCAAAGTGGAACTAGTTGCTTGGTTGTGTCATGTTAGGCCCAAGGAACACCCTTGACAATGGTAGGGCCCACCTCCTTGCGAGATTCCCCCCGTTACGTCAGATCCGGGAGTTTCGGGGTGTGAGCAGTCCTGGAACCCGCGAGAGAGAATCCGACGTAGGTGAGGCCCCAACACAGAGAGTGATGGTATATTTGGCACCCAACACCCATGTGACACTCTAACACACATGGAATGACAAAACATTGGTTTAGGTGGGATCCCGACGCTCCGGATCCTCTCTCCGGAGATACCCTAGCCCCGGTGTAGAAAAAGACGGAACCGGCGTCCAGCCCCCTCTGCGTGAGCCGGAAGTGGGTAGCAAAGTGGAACTATTTGCTTGGTTGTGTCATGTTATTCCCAATGAACACCCTTGACAATGTTAGGGCCCACCTCCTTGCCAGATTCCCCCCGTTACGTCAAATCCGGGAGTTTCGGGGTGTGAGCAGTCCTGGAACCCGCGAGAGAGAATCCGACGTCGGTGAGGCCCCAACACAGAGAGTGATGGTATCTTTGGCAGCCAACACCCATGTGACACTCTAACACACATGGCATGGCAAAAAAATTGTTTAGGTGGGATCCCGATTCTCCGGGTCCCCTCTCCGAAGATACCCTAGCCCCGGTGTAGAAAAAGACGGAACCGGCGTACAACATCCTCTGCGTGAGCCGGAAGTGGGTAGCAAAGTGGAACTAGTTGCTTGGTTGTGTCATGTTATGCCCAAGGAACACCCTTGACAATTGTAGGGCCCACCTCCTTGCGAGATTCCCCCCCGTTACGTCAGATCCGGGAGTTTCGGGGTGTGAGCTGTCCTGGAACCCGCGAGAGAGAATCCGACGTCGGTGAGGCCCCAACACAGAGAGTGATGGTATCTTTGGCACCCAACACCCATGTGATACTCTAACACACATGGCATGGCAAAACAATTGTTTAGGTGGGATCCCGACGCTCCGCATCCCCTCTCCGGAGATACCCTAGCCCCGGTGTAGAAAAAGACGGAACCGGCGTCCAGCCCCCTCTGCGTGAGCCGAAAGTGGGTAGCAAAGTGGAACTAATCGCTTGGTTGTGTCATGTTATGCCCAAGGAACACCCTTGACAATGGTAGGGCCCACCTCCTTGCAAGATTCCCCCCGCTACGTCAGATCCGGGAGTTTCGGGGTGTGAGCAGTCCTGGAACCCGCGAGAGAAAATCCGACGTCGGTGAGGCCCCAACATAGAGAGTGATGGTATCTTTGGCACCCAACACCCATGTGAAACTCTAACACACATGGCATGGCAAAACATTGGTTTAGGTGGGATCCCGACGCTCCGGATCCCCTCTCCGGAGATACCCTAGCCCTGGTGTAGAAAAAGACGGAACCGGCGTCCAGCCCCCTCTGCGTGAGCCGGAAGTGGGTAGCAAAGTGGAACTAGTTGCTTGGTTGTGTCATGTTAGGCCCAAGGAACACCCTTGACAATGGTAGGGCCCACCTCCTTGCCAGATTCCCCCCGTTACGTCAGATCCGGGAGTTTCGGGGTGTGAGCAGTCCTCGAACCCGCGAGAGAGAATCCGACGTCGGTGAGGCCCCAACACAGAGAGTGATGGTATCTTTGGCACCCAACACCCATGATACACTCTAAAACATATGGCATGGAAAAACATTGGTTTAGGTGGGATCCCAACGCTCCGGGTCCCCTCTCCGGAGATACCCTAGCCCCGGTGTAGAAAAAGATGGAACTAGCGTCCAGCCCCCTCTGCGTGAGCCGGAAGTGGGTAGAAAAGTGGAACTAGTTTCTTGGTTGTGTCATGTTATTACCAAGGAACACCCTTGACAATGGTAGGGCCCACCTCCTTTAAAGATTCCCCCTGTTACGTCAGATCCGGGAGTTTCGGGGTGTGAGCAGTCCTGGAACCCGCGAGAGAGAATCCGACGTCGGTGAGGCCCCAACACAGAGAGTGATGGTATCTTTGGCACCCAACACCAATGTGACACTCTAACACACATGGCATGGAAAAACAATTGTTTAGGTGGGATCCCGACGCTCCGGGTCCCCTCTCCGGAGATACCCTAGCCCCGGTGTAGAAAAAGACGGAACCGGCGTACAGCCCCCTCTGCGTGAGCCGGAAGTGGGTAGCAAAGTGGAACTAGTTGCTTGCTTGTGTCATGTTATGCCCAAGGAACACCCTTGACAATGTAAGGGCCCACCTCCTTGCAAGATTCCCCCCGTTACGTCAGATCCGGGAGTTTCGGGGTGTGAGCAGTCCTGGAACCCGCGAGAGAGAATCCGACGTCGGTGAGGCCCCAACATAGAGAGTGATGGTATCTTTGGCACCCAACACCCATGTGACACTCTAAAACACATGGCATGGCAAAACATTGGTTTAGGTGGGATCCCGAAGCTCCGGATCCCCTCTCCGGAGATACCCTAGCCCCGGTGTAGAAAAAGACGGAACCGACGTCCAGCCCCCTCTGCGTGAGCCGGAAGTGGGTAGCAAAGTGGAACTATTTGCTTGGTTGTGTCATGTTATGCCCAATGAACACCCTTGACAATGTTAGGTCCCACCTCCTTGCCAGATTCCCCCCGTTACGTCAGATCCGGGAGTTTCGGGGTGTGAGCAGTCCTGGAACCCGCGAGAGAGAATCCGACGTCGGTGAGGCCCCAACACAGAGAGTGATGGTATCTTTGGCACCCAACACCCATGTGACACTCTAACACACATGGCATGGCAAAAAAATTGTTTAGGCGGGATCCCGATGCTCCGGGTCCCCTCTCCGAAGATACCCTAGCCCCGGTGTAGAAAAAGACGGAACCGACGTCCAGCACCCTCTGCGTGAGCCGGAAGTGGGTAGAAAAGTGGAACTAGTTGCTTGGTTGTGTCATGTTATTCCCAAGGAACACCCTTTACAATGGTAGGGCCCACCTCCTTGCGAGATTCCCCCCCGTTACGTCAGATCCGGGAGTTTCGGGGTATGAGCTGTCCTGGAACCCGCGAGAGAGAATCCGACGTCGGTGAGGCCCCAACACAGAGAGTGATAGTATCTTTGGCACCCAACACCCATGTGAGACTCTAACACACATGGCATGGTAAAACAATTGTTTAGGTGGGATCCCGACGCTCCGGGTCCCCTCTCCGGAGATACCCTAGCCCCGGTGTAGAAAAAGACGGAACCGGCGTCTAGCCCCCTCTGCGTGAGCCGGAAGTGGGTAGAAAAGTGGAACTAGTTGCTTGGTTGTGTCATGTTATGCCCAAGGAACACCCTTGACAATGGTAGGGCCCACATCCTTGCGAGATTCCCCCCGTTACGTCGGATCCGGGAGTTTCGGGGTGTGAGCAGTCCTAGAACCCGCGAGAGAGAAATCCGACGTCGGTGAGGCCCCAACATAGAGAGTGATGGTATATTTGGCACCCAAAAACCATGTGACACTCTAACACACATGGCATGGCAAAACATTGGTTTAGGTGGGATCCCGACGCTCCGGATCCCCTCTCTGGAGATACCCTAGCCCCGGTGTAGAAAAAGACGGAACCGGCGTCCAGCCCCCTCTACGTGAGCCGGAAGTGGGTAGAAAAGTGGAACTAGATGCTTGGTTGTGTCATGTTATGCCCAAGGAACACCCTTGACAATGGTAGGGCCCACCTCCTTGCGAGATTCCCCCCGTTACGTCAGATCCGGGAGTTTCGGGGTGTGAGCAGTCCTGGAACCCGCGAGAGAGAATCCGACGTCGGTGAGGCCCCAACATAGAGAGTGATGGTATCTTTGGCACCCAACACCCATGTGACACTCTAACACACATGTCATGGCAAAACATTGGTTTAGGTGGGATCCCGAAGCTCCGGATCCCCTCTCCGGAGATACCCTAGCCCCGGTGTAGAAAAAGACGGAACCGACGTCCAGCCCCCTCTGCGTGAGCCGGAAGTGGGTAGCAAAGTGGAACTATTTGCTTGGTTGTGTCATGTTATGCCCAATGAACACCCTTTACAATGTTATGGCCCACCTCCTTGCCAGATTCCCCCCGTTACGTCAGATCCGGGAGTTTCGGGGTGTGAGCAGTCCTGGAACCCGCGAGAGAGAATCCGACGTCGGTGAGGCCCCAACACAGAGAGTGATGGTATCTTTGGCACCCAACACCCATGTGACACTCTAACACACATGGCATGGCAAAAAATTGTTTAGGCGGGATCCCGATGCTCCGGGTCCCCTCTCCGAAGATACCCTAGCCCCGGTGTAGAAAAAGACGGAACCGGCGTCCAGCACCCTCTGCGTGAGCCGGAAGTGGGTAGCAAAGTGGAACTATTTGCTTGGTTGTGTCATGTTATTCCCAAGGAACACCCTTTACAATGGTAGGGCCCACCTCCTTGCGAGATTCCCCCCCCCCCCGTTACGTCAGATCCGGGAGTTTCGGGGTATGAGCTGTCCTGGAACCCGCGAGAGAGAATCCGACGTCGGTGAGGCCCCAACACAGAGATTGATGGTATCTTTGGCACCCAACACCCATGTGACACTCTAACACACATGGCATGGTAAAACAATTGTTTAGGTGGGATCCCGACGCTCCGGGTCCCCTCTCCGGAGATACCCTAGCCCCGGTGTAGAAAAAGACGGAACCGGCGTCTAGCCCCCTCTGCGTGAGCCGGAAGTGGGTAGAAAAGTGGAACTAGTTGCTTGGTTGTGTCATGTTATGCCCAAGGAACACCCTTGACAATGGTAGGGCCCACATCCTTGCGAGATTCCCCTCGTTACGTCGGATCCGGGAGTTTCGGGGTGTGAGCAGTCCTGGAACCCGCGAGAGAGAATCCGACGTCGGTGAGGCCCCAACATAGAGAGTGATGGTATATTTCGCACCCAAAAACCATGTGACACTCTAACACACATGGCATGGCAAAACATTGGTTTAGGTGGGATCCCGACGCTCCGGATCCCCTCTCTGGAGATACCCTAGCCCCGGTGTAGAAAAAGACGGAACTGGCGTCCAGCCCCCTCTGCGTGAGCCGGAAGTGGGTAGAAAAGTGGAACTAGTTGCTTGGTTGTGTCATGTTATGCCCAAGGAACACCCTTGACAATGGTAGGGCCCACCTCCTTGCGAGATTCCCCCCCGTTACGTCAGATCCGGGAGTTTCGGGGTGTGAGCAGTCCTGGAACCCGCGAGAGAGAATTCGACGTCGGTGAGGCCCCAACACAGAGAGTGATGGTATCTTTGTAACCCAACACCCATGTGACACTCTAACACACATGGCATGGTAGAAAAATTGTTTAGGTGGGATCCCGACGCTCCGGGTCCCCTCTCCGGAGATACCCTAGCCCCGGTGTAGAAAAAGACGGAACCGGCGTCCAGCCCCCTCTGCGTGATCCGGAAGTGGGTAGCAAAGTGGAACTAGTTGCTTGGTTGTGTCATGTTATGCCCAATGAACACCCTTGACAATGGTAGGGCCCACCTCCTTGCGAGATTCCCCCGTTACGTCAGATCCGCGAGTTTCGGGGTGTGAGCAGTACTGGAACCCGCGAGAGAGAATCCGACGTCGGTGAGGCCCCAACACAGAGGGTGATGGTATATTTGGCACCCAACACCCATGTGACACTCTAACACACATGGCATGGCAAAACAATTGTTTAGGTGGGATCCCGACGCTCCGGGTCTGTCGCACCCGGACTTCTAGGGGATACTCATCGAGCCAAACTGAATAGTAGATGATTGGATTACGGGGCTTATCTGCTCCCGCATCCTCTTACGAGTAGGCCAGCACTTATGTGAGACAACCAAACTCTACTATCCACCGTCGATGTAAACTATCCCATAGAAATCAGGACACTTCCATTGACGTACTTCAAACCATACACACATGGTACGTCAACGGCGTTGAACAACTGATATCACAACAGATCTCTACGACACAAAAGATGGAAATAAGTTGCAAATAGCTCTCATTAGAGCAGAGATAGCAAATACAATCATCCAGAGGACACATGTCCCAACAATTCATCATTACATCACAGCGGAAGCATCCAAAATGTCTGAGTACAGACAAGATCCAAATAGGCCTAAGAGGCCGGAAACGAACAGACGGAGCCCATCCATGAAGTCTCGGATCCTGCCCGGGTCCGCTATCTACTCGTCAGCAGTCTCGTCATACTCCACGTAGTAGCCACCATGTAGATCCTCGGAAACGTAGGTCTGCGGAAACCACAGCCCCAAAGGGGTCAGTACATAAACGTACCGGCAAGCAAGACTCACAGTTCACCAAAGTGTAACCCGTCAACACCAAGCACAGATGCTTTGGGTTCAACGGAAGGAAGGGGATATAAAAGATGCTGCAACTGGCTGCTCTAACCAACTACAGAACATACTACAACTTCCGGCTATCAGAAAGGAGATAAGATCGTGTATCGTAACCAACCTATCAACTAACTCCAAACAAACCCATCCTGGATCTCGCCCCTTATCCAAAGAAGCAATCCGAGGATAACTCACACAGTTGAAATAATGATGGTTCAGATTATTGTGTCAATAAGCCTATTACTAGTCAAGTGGTTAATCATTGGGTGTGAGATTGTTAATCATTAGGTTTAAGTTGTCCTGAGTACTTGTTAGCCAGTACTTTCACCAAGTAATCCATAACCGCGGAAAACACGGCTTCTCGAGAAGATTTATCCCTGCAGGGTTGCACCAATTTGGCCGTACACGCAAGAATATCCCGCCAGACGGGGATCAAACCCACCAAGCGAGGTACTCTACACAACTCAACTCTTCTTCGCATCAAGCCCAAAGCACCTTGGGCGCACGGCTAATCGAGCCCAGAAGAAAATGGACCCTCATAGCACTCTAAGACCGTGTCCCCCTATATGCCGACTACGAAAGTTCCACCCGGGTACCAAGGGCTCGCAAGATCATGCATGCAGCAAATGGAAAACCCGAACTAAATGAGGCGATTTGGACGAGATGCGAATCGAGTCAAATTGAGGGGGGCGCCCATACTCGCTTCCCACATGTGGGTAGTGCGCTCATCATGGATCAGTAGACAAGACCCTTTTCCTATTAGGGTCGACACTAGCAGGCCTCAAAACCACACAGGGCCTCCTGCCGGTGCCTTATCATCAAATTATTATTAATAATAACATTAGCATGATTGATTGATTAAACATCGAGCCCCCAGAACATAATAGAAATGGTAACAGAAAGTAACGGGTAACAGACTCGAGCAAAATAACCTAAGCATGCTAGTAAGACACGGGCAACAAGCAATGGTTATAGGTGTGGAGGTGAGGCAGTATCAGGGTTAAAGGATACATGTGATAGGTTCGTAACAGAAGCAACTATTCATAGGGCTAGCAGAATAGACAACGGAAAGTATCGGTAACCAATGTTGAAAGGAACACGATGGTTCATGTGAGTGATAACTTGCCTGCAAACCCAGTAGCCTGGTACTGAGCTAACTCCTTAGAAGGGGTGTCGTAAGTATCGTCGGTCTCAACGTCGTCGTATATCCGGGAAGAAGCAAACAAACAACGCAGAGGCAAACAATCAATAAGATGGCATAATGCACAAACCTGTGATGATGCATGACCATTTAATTGAGGCATAGAAATAAACTAGTTGACAAGATAACATGATTAAATGGACCCACATGCAATTGGATTGCATATGAAAAGCCCATGAATTGTGGTTGAAATAATTGTTTTACAACTAACCAATAGGTGAAAGTGGATTAGCATGATGCATGGATGAGGAAAACAGCAAAATAACAACAATGGAACAATTGGAAATAAGGTTTACCAAGTTTGGAAATTCATTCATTAAGTTAGGAAATTTTGGTTCCTTAAAGGTGTCACACAAGAATTTGTTGTTTTCACCAATTTTAATTGTTCAAAATAGATAACAAAGTTCATATTTGAAAAGAACACACAATTTTAGGTGGAA
Source organism: Alopecurus myosuroides (assembly GCA_028641055.1). Lineage (NCBI taxonomy): Eukaryota > Viridiplantae > Streptophyta > Magnoliopsida > Poales > Poaceae > Alopecurus > Alopecurus myosuroides. The sequence goes on along the minus strand of CM054060.1, from coordinate 405,051,463 downwards.
TACATGTTTCACTTGTTGAAAAAGTATTTCAAATGAATTATTTATGAATTAAACAAGTTTAAGCAAGAATTAAATGAATTTAATTCAAACATGAAATTATTTGAATTTTTATTTGTGCACAACATTAGATGAAGTTCATATTTGAAAATTTTATGCTTTTAGGGTTTGAAAACATATTTTATATGTCCCAAAGGAATTTGTTTTGATCAAGTTATGAATTTGACAATATTAAATGATTTAAACAAGGTTTAAATCATTTAACCAATTTTAATTATTCAAAACATGAAACAAATTTTATATTTGGAAAGGTGGTTTAATTTTGCATGGAAAACATATTTCATTTGTTGAAATTGGATTTAAAATGAGCAAGTTATTATTTTGGCAATTTTAAATGCAATAAATAAGAAACAGTTGTTTTCAGCAATTTAAAATATTCAAAACAGCAAACAAAATTTATGTTCGGAAAGAACATGAAAAGTTGATTGGAAAACATATTTAGTTTGTGGAATTTGGAATTTTTATGCTCAAGTTATGATTTTTGCAAAATTAAGTGAATTAAACAAGTTTTTAAATATTTCACCAATTTAAAATATTCAAAACAGTAAACAAATTTTATATTTGGGTAGAGAATTTAAAATGGAGTGATTTACATGTTTAAAGTTTTGCAATTGGAGTTTCCAAACAAAAGTTATTGATTTACCAAGTTTAAGCAATTTATGGGTGATAGAAAATAACTATGGACCAAAAAAAGATACAGGGACTTGGAAAGAATTATAACAGGGATCTAGATAAAAGATACAGGGACCTGGGTGCAATATGGGATAGATCTAGATCTAGAAGAATAAATGGAAAAAAGATGGTTTTTATTAGGCAGGGGTGGGATTCGAACCCCTGCCCTCCTGCTGCTGAGCAAGGGAACCAACCAACTGGGCTGGTGCGCTTTGTTGGCAGAACAAGGGGGCGAGGGGGCTTAAGGTTCAGATATTGAACTGAATTTAATTCGGGAAAAGAAGGCAGAAAAGGTGGGGGGGTGCGGGACTTGAACTCGCGAGCTGCTGCTTGCGCGCGCAGCGAGTCCACCAGCTGGGCTGCTGCGCCTGTTTAGTTGTATAGGGTATCGATTGGCTTTTGAGCATACCATACTGCGTTAACTGAACCTGCAAACACCTGCAGCTCTTCTATCTGTCGACGAAGAACAGAGCACGAACGGGAACAGCAACTCGACCATGGCCGGAAGCGAATGATGCACATACAGCAGGGAAATCGAGAGGGAGGTAGGGGAATGGATAGAGGACCTCACCCTCGTCGCCGGGGTGGCCGCGGCACGGCCGGGGGGTGGCGGAGACGGCGGCGGCGTGCTCCGGCGGCCGGCGGCCGGAGGCAGCAGAGAAGGGGCGGCGAGCTCCCCTCGATGGCGGCGGTGGTGGGGAGATAGGAGGGAGGAGCGGATGCGGCTAGGGTTAGGGTTTTCTAGGGGCTAGGAGGTAGTTATAGGAGGGGGGGATGGGGGGAGCAGCACGTGCTGCAGGTCGCTGTCCACCATGGAGACGTCAGCGTACGGACGGAGGAAAGGGGAGACAGGTAGCGGGCTGCTCCTGGTGGGCTGGGCCTATCTCTCCCCCCTCTCCTGGGTTTCTTTTTGCTTTTTATTATTTCGTTTTTTTTTTTGCTGCAATAGAGATAGGAAGGAATAGAAGGGGTTTTGGGGTAGAAATTTTTTAGGGAAATTTTTTGGTAACAACTCCTTATTGGAAATGCAACATGTGCAAGTTTGTGTTTCCAAATATTTCAAAATATTTTGATGGTTGCAAATTGATTGAACTTTGACTGAAAATTGAGATTAAGTGATTTATTAAAAACAACACTTAAATAGTTTGATCCTTATAATTTAATTGAAACAATAGGATTGGCAATGTGTTGTAATTATCATTGATTCCAAAAGGTTGCTTTTTGGAAAGAATGTGATTTGAATTTGGAAGCAATTTGAATTAAGTTTGGATTAAGGGAATTATTAAAAGCCATAATTTTAATGGTTTGAACCTTATGGTTTGATGGAAACAATTGATTGATTTGTTTTGCAATTTTCATAATTTCAACATGGTTGTTGTTTGGAAGAAAAACATAATTTAATTTGAAAAAGGGTTTGATATTAAATGAATTTTTGATAGAAACAAAACAATAGTTTTGGAATCACACTTTAATGGAAACAGATGATTGTTTTGATTTGAAATAATCTTTTGGAAATTGTAACATCACAAGAATGAAAACAAAAGGTTTGAAATTTGATTTGAAATTCAAATAGAAAACAAAGGAAAATAGTTGGAAAACAAACAAAACAAATGCAATCAACATGATGCCATGATGCAAAACATAAAATAACAGAGAGCAAACATTCTAATGGCTATTTTTCATACTTGGGATGTTACAAAACGCCCCCCCTTGAAGGAATCGCGCCCCGAGATTCCTATTGAGAAAAGAAAAGGTCCGGATACTTCTTGGGAAGATCCTCTTGAGCTGTGACACGTGAAACACAACGTGCACCTTGGATATCTTTTCTGGAAGTTCAAAACGATAGGCAATCCTGGCAACTCTTCTGGAAAGATGTCAGGGAATTTGGAAACCTCCGGAACATTTTCAAGTAAAGGGAGAGGTTTTGTATTGAGGGTGTATAGCTGAATGGAACTTGATTCATTTGGAGAATAGACTATCTGGAATGTGGTGCTTCAGGAATGCTTCATGGAAACAACCCCAGGTGATAGGAATGCCAGCTCTCATAGCCTGGTAGTTTTCGAAACAACAACAACCTTTCTGGCCAGATAGACTTGATATTTGGGAAGTTTCGATTAGACGCCAGTAGAAGAACTGAAATGGAAAACAACAACAAGATTTCAACGGACTAAAAGGATGTTGAGAAGAACAGGATAACGAAGCAACATCGGGAAAACGAGAACAAAACACTCCTGAGGTACTACGGAAAAACCCATCTGGGCTTCTAAAGGATCAATATCTACTGCTTAAGGAATAGAGGATTTGGTTCCGGGGCTTACACGCCTCCGTTCTCAATCGTGAGTAGGCAACATGATAAATCATGTCACAACCACCTCCATTCCTATGGTCTAGTAGATATAACCATCCTAGAGAAACCAGGATTCGTGAAATCCTAACTTGAAAGTTTAGATGAGAAGGGAAAACAACGTTGCACTTCCTTACCAGAAAAGGGAGGGTGGGTGGGGAAAGAAGAAAAAGAACAGAATTCCTACTCTCACGTTTCATTTTTCCTATATAGCTACAAAATAGTTTCTAGACTCAACTGCGACCAGTAAAAAGGGATCCTACAGGCAGACAGGCTCTGATACCATTTGTCGCACCCGGACTTCTAGGGGATACTCATCGAGCCGAACTGAATAGTAGATGATTGGATTACGGGGCTTATCTGCTCCCGCATCCTCTTACAAGTAGGCCAGCACTTATGTGCGACAACCAAACTCTACTATCCACCGTCGATGTAAACTATCCCATAGAAATCAGGACACTTCCATTGACGTACTTCAAACCATACACACATGGTACGTCAACGGCGTTGAACAACTGATATCACAACAGATCTCTACGACACAAAAGATGGAAATAAGTTGCAAATAGCTCTCATTAGAGCAGAGATAGCAAATACAATCATCCAGAGGACACATGTCCCAACAATTCATCATTACATCACAGCGGAAGCATCCAAAATGTTTGAGTACAGACAAGATCCAAATAGGCCTAAGAGGCCGGAAACGAACAGACGGAGCCCATCCATGAAGTCTCGGATCCTGCCCGGGTCCGCTATCTACTCGTCAGCAGTCTCGTCATACTCCACGTAGTAGCCACCATGTAGATCCTCGGAAACGTAGGTCTGCGGAAACCACAGCCCCAAAGGGGTCAGTACATAAACGTACCGGCAAGCAAGACTCACAGTTCACCAAAGTGTAACCCGTCAACACCAAGCACAGATGCTTTGGGTTCAACGGAAGGAAGGGGATATAAAAGATGCTGCAACTGGCTGCTCTAACCAACTACAGAACATACTACAACTTCCGGCTATCAGAAAGGAGATAAGATCGTGTATCGTAACCAACCTATCAACTAACTCCAAACAAACCCATCCTGGATCTCGCCCCTTATCCAAAGAAGCAATCCGAGGATAACTCACACAGTTGAAATAATGATGGTTCAGATTATTGTGTCAATAAGCCTATTACTAGTCAAGTGGTTAATCATTGGGTGTGAGATTGTTAATCATTAGGTTTAAGTTGTCCTGAGTACTTGTTAGCCAGTACTTTCACCAAGTAATCCATAACCGCGGAAAACACGGCTTCTCGAGAAGATTTATCCCTGCAGGGTTGCACCAATTTGGCCTTACACGCAAGAATATCCCGCCAGACGGGGATCAAACCCACCAAGCGAGGTACTCTACACAACTCAACTCTTCTTCGCATCAAGCCCAAAGCACCTTGGGCGCACGGCTAATCGAGCCCAGAAGAAAATGGACCCTCATAGCACTCTAAGACCGTGTCCCCCTATATGCCTACTACGAAAGTTCCACCCAGGTACCAAGGGCTCGCAAGATCATGCATGCAGCAAATGGAAAACCCGAACTAAATGAGGCGATTTGGACGAGATGCGAATCGAGTCAAATTGAGGGGGGCGCCCATACTCGCTTCCCACATGCGGGTAGTGCGCTCATCATGGATCAGTAGACAAGACCCTTTTCATATTAGGGTCGACACTAGCAGGCCTCAAAACCACACAGGGCCTCCTGCCGGTGCCTTATCATCAAATTATTATTAATAATAACATTAGCATGATTGATTGATTAAACATCGAGCCCCCAGAACATAATAGAAATGGTAACAGAAAGTAACGGGTAACAGACTCGAGCAAAATAACCTAAGCATGCTAGTAAGACACGGGCAACAAGCAATGGTTATAGGTGTGGAGGTGAGGCAGTATCAGGGTTAAAGGATACATGTGATAGGTTCGTAACAGAAGCAACTATTCATAGGGCTAGCAGAATAGACAACGGAAAGTATCGGTAACCAATGTTGAAAGGAACACGATGGTTCATGTGAGTGATAACTTGCCTGCAAACCCAGTAGCCTGGTACTGAGCTAACTCCTTAGAAGGGGTGTCGTAAGTATCGTCGGTCTCAACGTCGTCGTATATCCGGGAAGAAGCAAACAAACAACGCAGAGGCAAACAATCAATAAGATGGCATAATGCACAAACCTGTGATGATGCATGACCATTTAATTGAGGCATAGAAATAAACTAGTTGACAAGATAACATGATTAAATGGACCCACATGCAATTGGATTGCATATGAAAAGCCCATGAATTATGGTTGAAATAATTGTTTTACAACTAACCAATAGGTGAAAGTGGATTAGCATGATGCATGGATGAGGAAAACAGCAAAATAACAACAATGGAACAATTGGAAATAAGGTTTACCAAGTTTGGAAATTCATTCATTAAGTTAGGAAATTTTGGTTCCTTAAAGGTGTCACACAAGCATTTGTTGTTTTCACCAATTTTAATTGTTCAAAATAGATAACAAAGTTCATATTTGAAAAGAACACACAATTTTAGGTGGAATACATGTTTCACTTGTTGAAAAAGGATTTCAAATGAATTATTTATGAATTAAACAAGTTTAAGCAAGAATTAAATGAATTTAATTCAAACATGAACTTATTTTAATTTTTATTTGTGCACAACATTAGATGAAGTTCATATTTGAAAAGTTTATGCTTTTAGGGTTTGAAAACATATTTTATATGTCCCAAAGGAATTTGTTTTGATCAAGTTATGAATTTGACAATATTAAATGATTTAAACAAGGTTTAAATCATTTAACCAATTTTAATTATTCAAAACATGAAACAAATTTTATATTTGGAAAGGTGGTTTAATTTTGCATGGAAAACATATTTCATTTGTTGAAATTGGATTTAAAATGAGCAAGTTATTATTTTGGCAATTTTAAATGCAATAAATAAGAAACAGTTGTTTTCAGCAATTTAAAATATTCAAAACAGCAAACAAAATTTATGTTCGGAAAGAACATGAAAAGTTGATTGGAAAACATATTTAGTTTGTGGAATTTGGAATTTTTATGCTCAAGTTATGATTTTTGCAAAATTAAGTGAATTAAACAAGTTTTTAAATATTTCACCAATTTAAAATATTCAAAACAGTAAACAAATTTTATATTTGGGTAGAGAATTTAAAATGGAGTGATTTACATGTTTAAAGTTTTGCAATTGGAGTTTCCAAACAAAAGTTATTGATTTACCAAGTTTAAGCAATTTATGGGTGATAGAAAATAACTATGGACCAAAAAAAGATACAGGGACTTGGAAAGTATTATAACAGGGATCTAGATAAAAGATACAGGGACCTGGGTGCAATATGGGATAGATCTAGATCTAGAAGAATAAATGGAAAAAAGATGGTTTTTATTAGGCAGGGGTGGGATTCGAACCCCTGCCCTCCTGCTGCTGAGCAAGGGAACCAACCAACTGGGCTGGTGCGCTTTGTTGACAGAACAAGGGGGGCGAGGGGGCTTAAGGTTCAGATATTGAACTGAATTTAATTCGGGAAAAGAAGGCAGAAAAGGTGGGGGGGTGCGGGACTTGAACTCGCGAGCTGCTGGCAGGGGTGGGATTCGAACCCCTGCCCTCCTGCTGCTGAGCAAGGGAACCAACCAACTGGGCTGGTGCGCTTTGTTGACAGAACAAGGGGGGCGAGGGGGCTTAAGGTTCAGATATTGAACTGAATTTAATTCGGGAAAAGAAGGCAGAAAAGGTGGGGGGGTGCGGGACTTGAACTCGCGAGCTGCTGCTTGCGCGCGCAGCGAGTCCACCAGCTGGGCTGCTGCGCCTGTTTAGTTGTATAGGGTATCGATTGGCTTTTGAGCATACCATACTGCGTTAACTGAACCTGCAAACACCTGCAGCTCTTCTATCTGTCGACGAAGAACAGAGCACGAACGGGAACAGCAACTCGACCATGGCCGGAAGCGAATGATGCACATACAGCAGGGAAATCGAGAGGGAGGTAGGGGAATGGATAGAGGACCTCACCCTCGTCGCCGGGGTGGCCGCGGCACGGCCGGGGGGTGGCGGAGACGGCGGCGGCGTGCTCCGGCGGCCGGCGGCCGGAGGCAGCAGAGAAGGGGCGGCGAGCTCCCCTCGATGGCGGCGGTGGTGGGGAGATAGGAGGGAGGAGCGGATGCGGCTAGGGTTAGGGTTTTCTAGGGGCTAGGAGGTAGTTATAGGAGGGGGGATGGGGGGAGCAGCACGTGCTGCAGGTCGCTGTCCACCATGGAGACGTCAGCGTACGGATGGAGGAAAGGGGAGACAGGTAGCGGGCTGCTCCTGGTGGGCTGGGCCTGTCTCTCCCCCCTCTCCTGGGTTTCTTTTTGCTTTTTATTATTTCGTTTTTTTTTGCTGCAATAGAGATAGGAAGGAATAGAAGGGGTTTTGGGGTAGAAATTTTTTAGGGAAATTTTTTGGTAACAACTCCTTATTGGAAATGCAACATGTGCAAGTTTGTGTTTCCAAATATTTCAAAATATTTTGATGGTTGCAAATTGATTGAACTTTGAATGAAAATTGAGATTAAGTGATTTATTAAAAACAACACTTAAATAGTTTGATCCTTATAATTTAACTGAAACAATAGGATTGGCAATGTGTTGTAATTATCATTGATTCCAAAAGGTTGCTTTTTGGAAAGAATGTGATTTGAATTTGGAAGCAATTTGAATTTAGTTTGGATTAAGGGAATTATTAAAAGCCATAATTTTAATGGTTTGAACCTTATGGTTTGATGGAAACAATTGATTGATTTGTTTTGCAATTTTCATAATTTCAACATGGTTGTTGTTTGGAAGAAAAACATAATTGAATTTGAAAAAGGGTTTGATATTAAATGAATTTTTGATAGAAACAAAACAATAGTTTTGGAATCACACTTTAATGGAAACAGATGATTGTTTTGATTTGAAATAATCTTTTGGAAATTGTAACATCACAAGAATGAAAACAAAAGGTTTGAAATTTGATTTGAAATTCAAATAGAAAACAAAGGAAAATAGTTGGAAAACAAACAAAACAAATGCAATCAACATGATGCCATGATGCAAAACATAAAATAACAGAGAGAAAACATTCTAATGGCTATTTTTCATACTTGTGATGTTACAGGGTCCCCTCTCCGGAGGTACCCTAGCCCCGGTGTAGAAAAAGACGGAACCGGCGTCCAACCCCCTCTGCGTGAGCCGGAAGTGGGTAGCAAAGTGGAACTAGTTGCTTGGTTGTGTCATGTTATGCCCAATGAACACCCTTGACAATGGTAGGGCCTACCTCCTTGCGAGATTCCCCCCGTTACGTCAGATCCGGGAGTTTCGGGGTGTGAGCAGTCCTGGAACCCGCGAGAGAGAATCCGACGTCGGTGAGGCCCCAACACAGAGAGTGATGGTATCTTTGGCACCCAACACCCATGTGACACTCTAACACACATGGCATGGCAAAACAATTGTTTAGGTGGGATCCCGACGCTCCGGGTCCCCTCTCCGGAGATACCCTAGCCCCGGTGTAGAAAAAGACGGAACCGGCGTCTAGCCCCCTCTGCGTGAGCCGGAAGTGGGTAGAAAAGTGGAACTAGTTGCTTGGTTGTGTCATGTTATGCCCAAAGAACACCCTTGACAATGGTAGGGCCCACCTCCTTGCGAGATTCCCCCCGTTACGTCGGATCCGGGAGTTTCGGGGTGTGAGCAGTCCTGGAACCCGCGAGAGAGAATCCGACGTCGGTGAGGCCCCAACACAGAGAGTGATGGTATCTTTGGCAACGGACACCGATGTGACAGTCTAACACACATGGCATGGAAAAACAATTGTTTAGGTGGGATCCCGACGCTCCGGATCCCCTCTCCGGAGATACCCTAGCCCCAGTGTAGAAAAAGACGGAACCCGCGTCCAGCCCCCTCTGCGTGAGCCGGAAGTGGGTAGCAAAGTGGAACTAGTCGCTTGGTTGTGTCAGGTTATGCCCAAGGAACACCCTTGACAATGGTAGGGCCCACCTCCTTGCGAGATTCCCCCCATTACGTCAGATCCGGGAGTTTCGGGGTGTGAGCAGTCCTGGAACCCGCGAGAGAGAATCCGACGTCGGTGAGGCCCCAACACAGAGAGTGATGGTATCTTTGGCACCCAACACCCATGTGACCCTCTAACACACGTGGCATGGCAAAAAAATTGTTTAGGTGGGATCCCGACGCTCCGGGTCCCCTCTCCGGAGATACCCTAGCCACGGTGTAGAAAAAGAAGGAACCGGCGTCCAACCCCCTCTGCGTGAGCCGGAAGTGGGTAGCAAAGTGGAACTAGTTGCTTGGTTGTGTCATGTTATGCCCAAGGAACACCCTTGACAATGGTAGGGCCCACCTCCTTGCGAGATTCCCCCCGTTACGTCAGATCCGGGAGTTTCGGGGTGTGAGCAGTCCTGGAACCCGCGAGAGAGAATCCGACGTTGGTGAGGCCCCAACACAGAGAGTGATGGTATCTTTGGCACCCAACACACATGTGACACTCTAACACACATGGCATGGCAAAACAATTGTTTAGGTGGGATCCCGATGCTCCGGGTCCCCTCTCCGGAGATACCCTAGCCTCGGTGTAGAAAAAGACAGAACCGGCGTCTAGCCCCCTCTGCGTGAGCCGGAAGTGGGTAGAAAAGTGGAACTAGTTTCTTGGTTGTGTTATGTTATTCCCAAGGAACACCCTTGAAAATGGTAGGGCCCACCTCCTTGCGATATTCCCCCCCGTTACGTTAGATCCGGGAGTTTCGGTTTGTGAGCAGTCCTGGAACCCGCGAGAGAGAATCCGACGTCGGTGAGGCCCCAACACAGAGAGTGTTGGTATCTTTGGCAACGAACACCGATGTGACACTCTAACACACATGGCATGGCAAAACAATTGTTTAGGTGGGATCCCGACGCTCCGGATCCCCTCTCCGGAGATACCCTAGCCCCGGTGTAGAAAAAGACGGAACCCGCGTCCAGGCCCCTCTGCGTGAGCCGGAAGTGGGTAGCAAAGTGGAACTAGTCGCTTGGTTGTGTCATGTTATGCCCAAGGAACACCCTTGACAATGGTAGGGCCCACCTCCTTGCGAGATTCCCCCCGTTACGTCCGATCCGGGAGTTTCGGGGTGTGAGCAGTCCTGGAACCCGCGAGAGAGAATCCGACGTCGGTGAGGCCCCAACACAAAGAGTGATGGTATATTTGGCACCCAACACCCATGTGACACTCTAACACACATGTCATGGCAAAACATTGGTTTAGGTGGGATCCCGACGCTCCGGATCCCCTCTCCGGAGATACGCTAGCCCCGGTGTAGAAAAAGACGGAACCGGCGTCCAGCCCCCTCTGCGTGAGCCGGAAGTGGGTAGCAAAGTGGAAATAGTTTCTTGGTTGTGTCATGTTAGGCCCAAGGAACACCCTTGACAATGTTAGGGCCCACCTCCTTGCCAGATTCCCCCCGTTACGTCAGATCCGGGAGTTTCGGGGTGTGAGCAGTCCTGGAACCCGCGAGAGAGAATCCGACGTCGGTGAGGTCCCAACACAGAGAGTGATGGTATATTTGGCACCCAACACCCATGTGACCCTCTAACACACATGGCATGGCAAAAAAATTGTTTAGGTGGGATCCCAACGCTCCGGGTCCCCTCTCCGGAGATACCCTAGCCCCGGCGTAGAAAAAGACGGAACTGGCGTTCAGCCCCCTCTGCGTGAGCCGGAAGTGGCTAGCAAAGTGGAACTAGTTGCTTGGTTGTGTCATGTTATGCCCAAGGAACACCCTTGACAATGGTAGGGCCCACCTCCTTGCAAGATTCCCCCCGTTACGTCAGATCCGGGAGTTTCGCGGTGTGAGCAGTCTTGGAACCCGCGAGAGAGAATCCGACGTCGGTGAGGCCCCAACACAGAGAGTGATGGTATCTTTGGCACCCAACACCCATGATACACTCTAACACACATGGCATGGTAAAACAATTGTTTAGGTGGGATCCCGACCGTCGTGGGATGATCACGGCAGATGTTACCAGGGGTAACTGATCTTGGGGCAAGTCGACACAGGTATTTGGGAGAGGGTTTAGCTCGAAACAGAACATGGTGATAAGCGATCTAGGAATCGGCGCTCAACTCGTCGAGTCTCGAATATGGCTCTTGATTTATACTAGATACTCGATAACAGGTGATATGATTATGTCGGGAATCTCTCTCAAACTAAGCCTAGGGGTCGGTTTATAAAGCACCCGTACCCCCCCAGGCTTGCCCTCCAAGGCGCAGCTTGAGTCCTACCCGAATTCTACTTACAAACCCTAGCTTTCCTTACCGCAACCCACAATCTGGGTTACGAGGCCTACAAACTTTGGGCCTTCCAGAAGTTTCTTCATCCTTAGCCGGATCCTGTGCAACATCCTTTGGGCCGGTTACACCTTGGAGTTGGCCTACCGGGTTACTATCCCCCCATCAGTAGTCCCCAGAATAGCTTGGGCTTCCTGGATTCCTCCTAGAAGCGCTGGCTATTCCCTGCAAGAATATCAGGTGTACCAATTCAAGTAGGCCGGGTTAGATTTCTTCGATAAACAGTCAGGCCCAACTCCACGGTGGCCATATAGTAACTCGGCCTTTTCCGAATCCATCGCTCATCTTCCCGGGAAAATACCCTGGTAACGATGTTGGAGACCCATCTCACTTTACTTGTTTAACCAATCCGATAACCACAGAAAAGATATGCCTCACGTCTATTCTGAAAATCTCGCCTAACCTCTTGACGCATACCTCGGAAAATCCGGGCGGATGCGATTTTTATCCGTAATTCCCGGCTCTCGTCCGTTGGCCTAGGTTTACCCTCCCTCACCCTATAAATGGGCACTTAAGGATTAACCTAATCCCAACGACTCATTCCTCCTTCTTCTTCTTCCCTTTGCTTTCGTGCTCGAATCCACAGAGCGCCTCCACAGAGACCTCACGCTCGCCCGCGGATCCAACTCGCCGCAGTTCGTCCCACGCCCCCGTCGATCTCATTCACCGCGTCCGCGAACATCTGGCCAACCGTCGCAAGGAAGTATCCACTTTGCGCTATCTGCCACCGCCACGCACCGCTCCAATCTTCTCCGGTAAGCCTCTCGTATCCATTAATCTGACCCATAATTTCCAGATTTTCTTTAGATTGGATCTTGGTCGATCCGCGAGCCATTGCTCTTACTGCACCAAATTAAACCACTTAGATACTGGCTAGTTCCTCCAATAACCGGTGGGATGATCTCACACCACCCTCCTATCACTTTTAATCTCCAATTTCTTCATAGAATCTTTCGCAAATTTTCCTAACCTAGATCCATTTCACCCAAATTTCCGCACATATTATTAATACCCAGAAAATCCTCCTTTTCCAGTTACTTTGCTCGCAGTAGAGGCATGGGCAACCATCCGTGCACACCAAACTCACCTCAACACGTAAGTAACTAGTAATTTCCACAACCGTATTTAACACCCGGACAACTCGTAATTTTTTGCTCCATGATACGTTACCCGGATATTTCTGAGTCTTCATGCTGTCCCTAATATTCCAACTCGGATAATCCAATATTTCCGAGTCTCATTTCCCACACCTCTTGTACTCTGCAGGTCAACCCTATGGCTCTGAAGAGGCAAGGAAAACAGCCGGCCCCGGCAAAGGCTACCCAAACCATATCGGCAAATTGGGGTCGGTCTACAGCGACAAAGGCCAAGCTGGATGGGATGGCCGAGCTAGGAATCCTCCCTTCTCAAAAGGATATACACTAGAGGGCACCAGGCGACGAGACCCGGCCTACTCCCGCCGGAAATGAGGTAATTTGCTTCACCGAGCACGTGACCCGGGGATTCCGTCCTCCGGGTCACTCTTTCTTCCAGGAAGTCCTAAGCCACTACGGCCTCCGGGTATTCGACATAGGGCCTAACTCTATGTTGAATATTACCCACTTCATCGTTTTATCCGAGTCATACTTGTGCGTTCCGCCAAGTCTGGCTCTTTTTATTGAACTATTCCAGTGCAAACCGTGCCGCGAGAGCGGCGACGGAGCGCTTCTTACTTGCGGTGGGGTATCTATCCAACGCCGCAAGCACTCACCAATGCCAACTCTCAACCTGAACTCCCACGTCAAAAACTGGCAATTATCTTTCTTTTATTGCTATGACACTTCCCCGGATGGTGAGAGGAAGTTGCCAGGTTACTCGGAGAGTCTCCTTGAGCCTTCCGAATCTTTCAGCGCTTTCGCCCCTGACTCTGACAGGGACGCAATCCAGCCTTTGCTGGCTAAGTTAGCTGCTCTCTCGGCCCAAGGCCTTCTTGGGCTTAATTTGGTGAAGACCTGGGTAGATTTCCGGGTTCATCCCAACTCCATTCGCACCAAGTTGATGTGTGAATACTCGGGGCACATAACGGACTCGCTCCGATACTCCACCAAGAACTTTGCCGCCGGTGACACCAACAAGACCATCAAAAGCTTCCTGACGGAGAAGCTAGAGGCGATAAGAAATATCGCCGGGTTACCCCCATTTACTCGGGAGCGCCCAGCTCCAGCGGTGAGACCTGGTTCCTTTAGCTTATTTCGACACTTTTACCTGTTACAGTTTCTAATTTTTGCTTTCATCTCTTTGATCACAGGCTGACGATCCCTTCTGGAGGATTGAAACCTCTCCTCCTTCCCAAGACCTGGAAGAAGAGGAAGAGCTGGTTGAAGACGACGAGGGTATTTTCCCTAATCTTATATTCACCTTTTACCTGTGCTACCTTTCCTACCATCCATCTTTTCCTCGTTTGATACATACTCAACTTTCAGGGTTAGAGGACGAGGAGGAAAAAGAAGAAGATGACCCGGAAGCCACCGAATCCGACCAGGAAACCACGGTCGGAACCAAGAGGAAGGCCAGAGGGGTAGTTGCAAAGGTTCCCTTCTCCTCCATGTCTTCTGAGCCTTACTCCTTTGATACTATGCATAAACTTAATGAACGATTATCACATTCACCATTCTTGAAGGACCCCCCCTCGGCTAAACGTAGGGTGACCCGGAGTTCCCCGGGGGATGATCCCCTTAACCCGGGCATCTCCACTTCACCTGCTCACCGAGTTAGCACTCCTCCACCTCAGCCTCCCAAATCTCCTCAACGCCATCCATCTCCTAATCATCCACTCGCCGGGCAATTCCGGGTACCGCAGCCGGTACCTTTGACGACATCATCTGCCTCCAGCAGCGAGCTCCCACCGGACTATGCCGTGAACACCGGGTAAGTGACCTTTATTCGATATTCTTTTGCACTTATTAACCTTTTTAATACGTGCCACTAACCACTATCTCCTTCTTTCCCTTTAGTGTCCAAGTTACCATCAGTGACCCGGATATTCCCGAAGCGGAAAAGCAAGGAGATGAGGAGCCAAATATTAACATGGATGTTGCGGCTGATGACGAGGCTGAGGACGGACAGGAACAAGACCCCTTTAAGGACCCAGCTCCACCGGAAACCACATCACCCAAGTCCTCTGAAGAAGTAGACGAAGATATCATCTTGGAGACCAAGTCGGGCTCTCCTAACCCGGACACTCAGACGGTCCGGGTTTCGACCCCAAGATCCGGAAAAGTCCTTCAACAGGAAGGCCAATCTTCCGGCCCTTCACGACTTCGCCCTGAAGACATGACGTTTGCCCAGATGCATGATGCCCTCTACACTTTGAGGGCCAATGAAGAAAATATCCAGATGCCTTGATAACCAAACACAAAGTAAACCCGAGTAATACCATCTATTTCCTCATATAGTCCCCAAGTTCGAAGTGAATTACTAAGTAATTTTCTTGGAACTTTGCATGATATTTCCGACTGACCCTTCTTCGTGTTTTCTCGTAGGACTTCGTTGCGCAATCTGAGAAGAAGCTAGCCAAGGCCGCCAAGCGTATCGAAAAGGAGACGGCCCTTCGCGAAGCAGCTGAAACTGAAACTCGTAGGAGCCAAAAAATCACGAGGAAATACCGGAAAAGAGCTCACGCGGCTGAAGATAGGCTGACGACTCTTTCAGTACAGATTGCTGATATCTATCGTGTTGCAACTGGTATGATCTTTGAATTTTAGCACTCATGACCCGGATTCTCTTTAGATGGACAACCGTATCCTTTTACTTATTGCTTTTTCTTTGTCTTTTTAACAGGCCCGTGTGACGTAGCCCCTGAAGAAGATGACACTATCAAGTTGAAACTTATCAAGGACACTATCTGGCAGCTTAGTGCCGGAATTGGTTGGATTCTTGACGAGTTGCGACTGCCGGGTATCAGGCAAAGCAACATGAAGAGATTGCTAGAATTCTGCTCCACTATCCCTGAGTGGATTTGGCACTGGAAGCGTTCATCTTGCCGATTTGGTGTGACCCGAGGACTCGCGCTGGCTAAAGCTTATTTTCCTAAGCTAGAGCCGGCCAAGCTGATGGGCGGGTTTCCGGAGTTCAACCCGGATGGATCCAAGTTTTCGCCTAAGGACTTCAAGGCTATTCAAAAAGAAATCCGTCATCCGGCTAGCGTTATTGCCGATGGTTTGGAGATTGATACCATTCTTCCTGCATATGATGTTAACGACAAAATCATCAAGGCGGACCGCCCCAAGCCATACGACATGCTTGCCCGGTGGAAGGAGGAGGCGGCCAAGATAAGGGAAGAAGCTGCCAAGAAGAAGGCCGAAGCCGACTCTGTGCCTGCTACTTCTACTCCTGTCGTCCCTCCACCTGTGCGAGTCGGCATTGCTGCTAATCCGAGTGGCGCTGCTACCACAAGCGACGGCAAGGGCAAAGCCAAGATGGATCCTGCGGCTTAGAATATCGAGTGACATCGATTACTTCATATGCATCAGTCGGCCACAGTGCCATTGAAACAATTTATTTTTTAACTGGTGCGCCTGTGCTCCTTTGATACTTTTTAGTAAAACTTTGTAATACACTCTAAATTCCTGATGCACCTTACGCCTCTTTGGGCTTTTGATTTATCTACTTTTGCACCTATTTGTTCTTGATATCCAACTCGCTTTATTCTTGATACTCGCACTTCTTTATTTTTCCTTTTGTGAGACCCGGCTTCCGGGTTTCATGGGTGTTTGGCGAACGGACTTGCTTCTAAGTCCCCAAGCCCCCAAGACCCGGATGTTTGGCTTTTTGGAATTTTAGCAACTGAACAATATTTTTCTCTTTCAAAATTCTAGAGTCCCCAGGCCCGGATTTCCGAGCCTAGGACACGTGATTTTTAAAGGAGAACAATTTGCCTGCTGCTAGATTCACAAAAACCCCAGGACGGTTTCACATAGGATTTGAAGTTATGCTTAATAACCGTTGAGTTTCCGGCTATCAGCCTTATACTCTGCATAACTTGTGGTTTAGATGACCCTTTCGACTATCTTGTACTGTAAGCCGGCTTTCGCGTGGATACCATGTTATTACATCTATACGAAAACAGGGTCAGGCAAGTCCCATTGGGCTTCATGGCTGACTGTAATCGTAAGCGAACAAATCATGCCACTTTATTGCGAGTCACATCGAGCTTAAGTAAGAATAGCCAAGAAATTTGGACTTCTTTGTCCGGTTATAAGATTGTAGCCGCACTCGTTTTCGAGTAACCGGCCCTTATAACTCATTGGCATCAAGGCCGGGTCTTTTTGAGTTTGCAACTGTGCCTATATGAGCGACCAGCCCTCAAGACCTAAAGATACACACCGTACTGAAAGTACAGATAATAACCACCTCTTTTCTTGATAATCGCCTCTTTATTTGATATGAAAAATTAGGTCAGCAGGCCGCCTCATTAAAAACCCGTCCAGTCCCCAAGGGTACCCTGGATAGGAAAAGAGTACGTCTGAAACCTGCTGCCTATTACATCATTTAATTCCACGCGCCAACATAATCCTTGCTAAGTATAATACGGGCGTAGCTGAGCCACGTTCCATGGTCTGTCTCTTTCTTGCATAGGTGCAATGGTATGAGCAGTGTCGTTCACTGTGGCCGATTCTTCCCTTGCGTCTATCAAGTAATATGACCAATTATGCAGATTCCGTCTTACGATGAAAGGTCCTTCCCATGGTGGTGATAGCTTGTGTTTTCCTTCGTTTGACTGAACCAGGCGCAGAACAAGGTCTCCTTCCTGGAAGACCCGGGTTTTCACACGCCGGCTATGATACCTCCGTAAATCCTGCTGATATATGGCTGACCTTTCCAAGGCTTGTTCTCTTTGTTCTTCTAACATATCCACGGCGTCCTGCCGGGTCTTCTCGTTCTCCACTTCAACATAAGCTGACACTCTCGGTGAATCATGAATAATATCGCTTGGTAATACTGCTTCGGCGCCATAGACCATGAAGAAGGGTGTCATCTGAGTGGATCTGTTGGGTGTAGTATTGATACCCCAGACCACGGAAGGAAGTTCTTCGACCCATGCACCGGCGGCCCTGATACATGGAACTCGTAGTCGTGGTTTTAATCCGCGAAGTAACTCTTGATTTGCTCTCTCCACTTGCCCGTTGGCCTGTGGATGAGCGACTGATGCTACATCAAGCCGGATCCCATTGCTGCCACATAATTTTTCCATCTCTCCAAGGGACATGTTGGTTCCGTTGTCGGTAATTATGCTGTGGGGGTACCCGAATCGGTAAATAATTCTTTTCAGGAACTTGACCGCTGTAGCTGCTTCGCAATTAGTAACTGGCATAACCTCGACCCACTTGGTAAACTTATCAATAGCCACTAAAAGATGTGTCTTCTTGCAAGGTGACATATGAAAGAGGCCAACCATGTCCATACCCCAGACAGCGAACGGCCAAGTTAACGGGATGGTCCGTAATTCCATAGCCGGCACATGGGTTTGGCGAGCGTACCTTTGACATCCGTCACACCTTGCTACTAACCGTTCCGCATCTGCTAGAGCCGTGAGCCAGAAGAATCCATGTCGATAGGCCTTGGCCACAAGGGATCTTGTGGAGGCATGATGCCCGCAATCACCTTCGTGGATTTACTTAAGGATCTGTTGGCCTTCTTCTGGTGCCACGCAGCGCAAAAAGACCCCCGCGGCACTTCTCTTGTATAATTCCCCGTTGATGATAGAATACCCCTTTGCTCGTCGTAAAATTTGCCTGGCTAACACCTCTTGCTGTGGTAACTCGCCCCGTGATAGGTAGGCCAAAAACGGTTCTGTCCATTCAGGAATAGTGCGTATAGTGGCCACGAGTGCTGCATCCGGGTCTTGGTTTGCCAGTTCCTCCTCTGACTCGGTTTTAACTGACGGTCGCCATAACTCGTCCAGGAAAACGTTGGGTGGAACCGGCTCTCTACGCGAGCCGAGTCTAGCAAGGGCGTCTGCTGCCTCATTTTTTCTTCTGTCTATATGCTCCACCTCATACCCGGAAAAACATCCCGCAACCCTGTCGACCTCCCTGCGGTACGCTGCCATGGTTGCATCCTTTCTATCCCAAGTTCCTGATACCTGTTGTACCACAAGGTCGGAATCTCCAAAGCATCGTATCCTTCTAATGTTTATCTCCTTGGCTACCTTTAAGCCGTGCAATAGGGCCTCATACTCGGCCACGTTGTTTGAACAATCAAAGTGAATTTGTAGTACGTAACTCAATTTATCTCCCTTGGGTGATGTTAGCACCACTCCAGCTCCTGATCCCTCGTATTGCTTCGATCCATCGAAGTGCATGGTCCACGACTCGGAATTTGGAATTATGGTAGTCATTCCGGTGTGCGTCCAATCATTAACGAAATCGACCAAGGCCTGGGATTTGATTGCCGATCTGGGCTCGTAGCTGATATGATAATCCCCCATCTCTATCGCCCATTTGGCTATTCTTCCGGTCGCGTCCGAGTTTCTGATGATATCTGACATTGGTATTGAGCTGACTACTGTTATAGGGTGTTCCTGGAAGTACGGCTTCAATTTCCGGCTGGCCATGAAGACTCCGAAAACCAGCTTCTGCCAATGCGGGTAACGCTGCTTTGCCTCGGATAATACCTCGCTGACGTAATAAACCGGCCTCTGGACTGGATAACCTTTTCCGTCCTCTTTGCGTTCCACTACCACTACCGCACTGACAGCTCGGGGGCCAGCTGCCACATATAACAACATAGGTTCTTTGGGGCCCGGGGCCGCTAGCACCGGTGCCTCAGATAGCTGCTTTTTTAGTGCCTCGAAGGCCTCATCCGCCTCTTGATTCCATACGAATTTATCGGATTTCCTCAGGAGCCGGTACAAGGGTATTGCCTTTTCCCCGAGTCTGGATATAAACCGGCTCAAGGCTGCCACGCAGCCTGCAAGCTTTTGAACCTGCTTCAAATTTTTCGGCTTTCTCAGATTCTGGATAGCTTTGATTTTGTCCGGGTTTGCTTCAATTCCTCTCTCTGAAACGATAAAACCGAGTAGCTTGCCAGCTGGAACCCCAAACACACACTTTGTCGGGTTGAGCTTCATCTGATATCTTCTTAGGTTTTTGAACGTCTCCTTTAGATCGTCTATAAATGTCTCGGCCTTCCGGGTCTTAATGACCACATCATCCACATAAGCATGCACGTTGCGTCCAATTTGGTCTTCGAAGCACTTCTGAATACACCGCTGGTAGGTTGCGCCCGCGTTCTTCAATCCAAACGTCATGGTTTTGTAGCAGAAGGCCCCAAAAGGGGTTATGAACGACGTTTTCTCCCAATCCTCCCTTTTGAGTTTAATCTGGTGATACCCCGAATATGCGTCCAGAAAACACAGCAAGTCACTCCCGGCTACCGCGTCTATGATTTGGTCTATCCTTGGTAGCGCGAACGGATCCTTTGGACAATGCTTGTTGAGACTTGTGAAATCAATGCACATCCTCCACTCATTCGTCTTTTTCATCACAAGAACCGGATTTGCCAACCAGTCCGGGTGAAATACTTCCATGATGAAGCCTGCAGTTAATAGCCGCGCGATTTCCTCACCTATAGCTCTTCTTCTTTCCTCATTCATTTTTCTCAAACCCTGCTTCACGGGTCTAGCCTTGGGATCCACATGCAAACTATGCTCTGCCAACTCGGTGGGGATACCCGGCATGTCGCTGGGTGTCCAAGCAAATACGTCCGCATTTGAACGAATGAACTCCACAAGTGCCTTTTCTTGCCCGCTTTCCAAGTTAGAGCCTATAGTGAACTGCTTGGTGGGATCGCCTTCCACAAAATCTACTTTCTTGGTGTCCTGTGCCGCCTTGAATTTCACTCTTTCGTCCTCGGAGTCCGGCCTTCTCAATGCTGTGCCATCATCTGGATCCACCTGAGACCGGTAATATTTGAGTTCTTCCTTTCTGCAAGCTTGCTCAGCCATCACTGAGTCTCCTTCATCGCACTCAGCGGCTATATCCCGACTCCCATGTATAGTGATGGTCTGTTTAGGGCCCGGAATCTTTAGCTGCAAATATACATAACACGGCCTAGCCATGAACTTAGCGTAAGCCGGCCTTCCGAACAGCGCATGATAAGGACTATGCAACTTGACCACCTCAAACGTGAGCCACTCCACTCGATAATTATCCACTGACTCTCCGAAAGCAACCTCCAGTGTAATTTTTCCTTCAGGGCGCGCCGAATGACCCGGCACGATTCCATGAAAGACTGTTGAACTTTTCTGCAGCTGAGATTCCTTGAGGTTCATGCGCAAGAAGGTTTCCCAATACAGGATGTTGATGCTGCTCCCGCCATCCATCAAGACCTTTTTCAATTCGTAACCGTTGACCTGCGGCGCAACCACCAACGCCAAGATTCCGGGGCGTTCTATTCCTCCCGGGTGATCCCTTCTGCTCCACGTTACCTCTTGCTCCGCCCATCTCAAGTATCCCGGAACGGCCGAGGAAACCGAATTCATCGCTTGTTTTAGTGCTTCTTTGTCCCTGCTAGAAGTCCCTGTAACATGCACATGATATTGTCCTTTTAAATCAAGCGTACGTACCATACCGATGAAGATACTGATCTGGCCGATCGTCACAGTAGATCCGGATTCGAGGTGATCCGACTCTAGCTCCCAGCCGGAATCGTCCACCATCTTTTCTCCTTCGCCGTTGACGTAGATCTCTCCGACGACGAGGTTCCTCATGCTTTTCCGAGCTTCTCCCGTAATGTAAACACCTTTGGACGCAGGCCCCACGGTGGGCGCCAACTGTCGTGGGATGATCACGGCAGATGTTACCAGGGGTAACTGATCTTGGGGCAAGTCGACACAGGTATTTGGGAGAGGGTTTAGCTCGAAAGAGAACATGGTGATAAGCGATCTAGGAATCGGCGCTCAACTCGCCGAGTCTCGAATATGGCTCTTGATTTATACTAGATACTCGATAACAGGTGATATGATTATGTCGTGAATCTCTCTCAAACTAAGCCTAGGGGTCAGTTTATAAAGCACCCGTACCCCCCAGGCTTGCCCTCCAAGGCACAGCTTGAGTCCTACCCGAATTCTACTTACAAACCCTAGCTTTCCTTACCGCAACCCACAATCCAGGTTACGAGGCCTACAAACTTTGGGCCTTCCAGAAGTTTCTTCATCCTTAGCCGGATCCTGTGCAACATCCTTTGGGCCGGGTTACACCTTGGAGTTGTCCTACCGGGTTACTATCCCCCCATCACCGACGCTCCGTGTCCCCTCTCCGGAGATACCCTAGCCCCGGTGTAGAAAAAGACGGAACCGGCGTCTAGCCCCCTCTGCGTGAGCCGGAAGTGGGTAGCAAAGTGGAACTAGTTGCTTGGTTGTGTCATGTTATGCCCAAGGAACACCCTTGACAATGGTAGGGCCCACCTCCTTGCGATATTCCCCCCGTTACGTCAGATCCGGGAGTTTCGGGGTGTGAGCAGTCCTGGAACCCGCGAGAGAGAATCCGACGTCGGTGAGGCCCCAACATAGAGAGTGATGGTATATTTGGCACCCAACACCCATGTGACACTCTAACACACATGGCATGGCAAAACATTGGTTTAGGTGGGATCCCGACGCTCCGGATCCCCTCTCTGGAGATACCCTAGCCCCGGTGTAGAAAAAGACGGAACCGGCTTCTAGCCCCCTCTGCGTGAGCCGGAAGTGGGTAGAAAAGTGGAACTAGTTGCTTGGTTGTGTCATGTTATTCCCAAGGAACACCCTTGACAATGGTAGGGCCCACCTCCTTGCGAGATTCCCCCCCGTTACGTCAGATCCGGGAGTTTCGGGGTGTGAGCAGTCTTGGAACCCGCGAGAGAGAATCCGACGTCGGTGAGGCCCCAACACAGAGAGTGATGGTATATTTGGCACCCAACACCCATGATACACTCTAACACACATGGCATGGTAAAACAATTGTTTAGGTGGGATCCCGACGCTCCGGGTCCCCTCTCCGGAGATACCTAGCCCCGGTGTAGAAAAAGACGGAACCGGCGTCTGGCCCCCTCTGCGTGAGCCGGAAGTGGGTAGCAAAGTGGAACTAGTTGCTTGGTTGTGTCATGTTATGCCCAAGGAACACCCTTGACAATGGTAGGGCCCACCTCCTTGCGAGATTCCCCCCGTTACGTCAGATCCGGGAGTTTCGGGGTGTGAGCAGTCCTCGAACCCGCGAGAGAGAATCCGACGTCGGTGAGGCCCCAACATAGAGAGTGATGGTATATTTGGCACCCAACACCCATGGGACACTCTAGCACACATGGCATGGCAAAACATTGATTTAGGTGGGATCCCGACGCTCCGGATACCCTCTCTGGAGATACCCTAGCCCCGGTGTAGAAAAAGACGGAACCGGCGTCCAGCCCCCTCTGCGTGAGCCGGAAGTGGGTAGCAAAGTGGAACTAGTTGCTTGGTTGTGTCATGTTATTCCCAAGGAACACCCTTGACAATGGTAAGGCCCACCTCCTTGCGAGATTCCCCCCGTTACGTCAGATCCGGGAGTTTCGTGGTGTGAGCAGTCCTGGAACCCGCGAGAGAGAATCCGACGTCGGTGAGGCCCCAACACGGAGAGTGATGGTATCTTTGGAACCCAACACCCATGTGACACTCTAACACACATGGCATGGCAAAACAATTGTTTAGGTGGGATCCCGACGCTCCGGGTCCCCTCTCCGGAGATACCCTAGCCCCGGTGTAGAAAAAGACGGAACCGGCGTCCAGCCCCCTCTGCGTGAGCCGGAAGTGGGTAGCAAAGTGGAACTAGTTGCTTGGTTGTGTCATGTTATGACCAATGAACACCCTTGACAATGGTAGGGCCCACCTCCTTGCGAGATTCCCCCCGTTACGTCAGATCCGGGAGTTTCGGGGTGTGAGCAGTCCTGGAACCCGCGAGAGAGAATCCGACGTCGGTGAGGCCCCAACACAGAGAGTGATGGTATCTTTGGAACCAAACACCCATGTGACACTATAACACACATTGCATGGCAAAACAATTGTTTAGGTGGGATCCCGACGCTCCGGATCCCCTCTCCGGAGATACCCTAGCCCCGATGTAGAAAAGGACGGAACCCGCGTCCAGCCCCCTCTGCGTGAGCCGGAAGTGGGTAGCAAAGTGGAACTAGTCGCTTGGTTGTGTCATGTTATGCCCAAGGAACACCCTTGACAATGGTAGGGCCCACCTCCTTGCGAGATTCCCCTCGTTACGTCAGATCCGGGAGTTTCGGGGTGTGAGCAGTCCTGGAACCCGCGAGAGAGAATCCGACGTCGGTGAGGCCCCAACACAGAGAGTGATGGTATCTTTGGCACACAACACCCATGTGACACTCTAACACACATGGCATGGAAAAAGAATTGTTTAGGTGGGATCCCGACGCTCCGGGTCCCCTCTCCGGAGATACCCTAGCCCCGGTGTAGAAAAAGACGGAACCGGCGTTCAGCCCCCTCTGCGTGAGCCGGAAGTGGCTAGCAAAGTGGAACTAGTTGCTTGGTTGTGTCATGTTATGCCCAAGGAACACCCTTGAAAATGGTAGGGCCAACCTCCATGCAAGATTCCCCCCGTTACGTCAGATCCGGGAGTTTCGGGGTGTGAGCAGTCTTGGAACCCGCGAGAGAGAATCCGACGTCGGTGAGGCCCCAACACAGAGAGTGATGGTATATTTGGCCCCCAACACCCATGATACACTCTAACACAAATGGCATGGTAAAACAATTGTTTAGGTGCGATCCCGACGCTCCGGGTCCCCTCTCCGGAGATACCCTAGCCCCGGTGTAGAAAAAGACGGAACCGGCGTCTAGCCCCCTCTGCGTGAGCCGGAAGTGGGTAGCAAAGTGGAACTAGTTGCTTGGTTGTGTCATGTTATGCCCAAGGAACACCCTTGACAATGGTAGGGCCCACCTCCTTGCGAGATTCCCCCCGTTACGTCAGATCCGGGAGTTTCGGGGTGTGAGCAGTCCTGGAACCCGCGAGAGAGAATCCGACGTCGGTGAGGCCCCAACATAGAGAGTGATGGTATATCTGGCACCCAACACCCATGTGACACTCTAACACACATGGGATGGCAAAACATTGTTTTAGGTGGGATCCCTACGCTCCGGATCCCCTCTCTGGAGTTACCCTAGCCCCGGTGTAGAAAAAGACGGAACCGGCGTCCAGCCCCCTCTGCGTGAGCCGGAAGTGGGTAGCAAAGTGGAACTAGTTGCTTGGTTGTGTCATTTTATGCCCAAGGAACACCCTTTACAATGGTAAGGCCCACATCCTTGCGAGATTCCCCCCGTTACGTCAGATCCGGGAGTTTCGGGGTGTGAGCAGTCCTGGAACCCGCGAGAGAGAATCCGACGTCGGTGAGGCCCCAACACAGAGAGTGATGGTATCTTTGGAACACAACACCCATGTGACACTCTAACACACATGGCATGGAAAAACAATTGTTTAGGTGGGATCCCGACGCTCCGGGTCCCCTCTCCGGAGATACCCTAGCCCCGGTGTAGAAAAAGACGGAACCGGCGTCCAGCCCCCTCTGCGTGAGCCGAAAGTGGGTAGCAAAGTGGAACTAGTTGCTTGGTTGTGTCATGTTATGCCCAATGAACACCCTTGACAATGGTAGGGCCCACCTCCTTGCGAGATTCCCCCCGTTACGTCAGATCCGCGAGTTTCGGGGTGTGAGCAGTCCTGGAACCCGCGAGAGAGAATCCGACGTCGGTGAGGCCCCAACACAGAGAGTGATGATATCTTTGGCACCCAACACCCATGTGACACTCTAACACACATGGCATAGCAAAACAATTGTTTAGGTGGGATCCCGATGCTCCGGGTCCCTTCTCCGGAGATACCCTAGCCCCGGTGTAGAAAAAGACGGAACCGGCTTCTAGCCCCCTCTGCGTGAGCCGGAAGTGGGTAGAAAAGTGGAACTAGTTGCTTGGTTGTGTCATGTTATTCCTAAGGAACACCCTTGACAATGGTAGGGCCCACCTCCTTGCGAGATTCCCCCCCCCCCGTTACGTCAGATCCGGGAGTTTCGGGGTGTGAGCAGTCCTCGAACCCGCGAGAGAGAATCCGACGTCGGTGAGGCCCCAACATAGAGAGTGATGGTATATTTGGCACCCAACACCCATGGGACACTCTAGCACACATGGCATGGCAAAACATTGGTTTAGGTGGGATCCCGACGCTCCGGATCCCCTCTCTGGAGATACCCTAGCCCCGGTGTAGAAAAAGACGGAACCGGCGTCCAGCCCCCTCTGCGTGAGCCGGAAGTGGGTAGCAAAGTGGAACTAGTTGCTTGGTTGTGTCATGTTATTCCCAAGGAACACCCTTGACAATGGTAAGGCCCACCTCCTTGCGAGATTCCCCCTGTTACGTCAGATCCGGGAGTTTCGGGGTGTGAGCAGTCCTGGAACCCGCGAGAGAGAATCCGACGTCGGTGAGGCCCCAACACAGAGAGTGATGGTATCTTTGGAACCCAACACCCATGTGACACTCTAACACACATGGCATGGCAAAACAATTGTTTAGGTGGGATCCCGACGCTCCGGGTCCCCTCTCCGGAGATACCCTAGCCCCGGTGTAGAAAAAGACGGAACCGGCGTCCAGCCCCCTCTGCGTGAGCCGGAAGTGGGTAGCAAAGTGGAACTAGTTGCTTGGTTGTGTCATGTTATGCCCAATGAACACCCTTGACAATGGTAGGGCCCACCTCCTTGCGAGATTCCCCCCGTTACGTCAGATCCGGGAGTTTCGGGGTGTGAGCAGTCCTGGAACCCGCGAGAGAGAATCCGACGTCGGTGAGGCCCCAACACAGAGAGTGATGGTATCTTTGGAACCCAACACCCATGTGACACTATAACACACATTGCATGGCAAAACAATTGTTTAGGTGGGATCCCGACGCTCCGGATCCCCTCTCCGGAGATACCCTAGCCCCGATGTAGAAAAGGACGGAACCCGCGTCCAGCCCCCTCTGCGTGAGCCGGAAGTGGGTAGCAAAGTGGAACTAGTCGCTTGGTTGTGTCATGTTATGCCCAAGGAACACCCTTGACAATGGTAGGGCCCACCTCCTTGCGAGATTCCCCTCGTTACGTCAGATCCGGGAGTTTCGGGGTGTGAGCAGTCCTGGAACCCGCGAGAGAGAATCCGACGTCGGTGAGGCCCCAACACAGAGAGTGATGGTATCTTTGGCACACAACACCCATGTGACACTCTAACACACATGGCATGGAAAAAGAATTGTTTAGGTGGGATCCCGACGCTCCGGGTCCCCTCTCCGGAGATACCCTAGCCCCGGTGTAGAAAAAGACGGAACCGGCGTTCAGCCCCCTCTGCGTGAGCCGGAAGTGGCTAGCAAAGTGGAACTAGTTGCTTGGTTGTGTCATGTTATGCCCAAGGAACACCCTTGAAAATGGTAGGGCCAACCTCCTTGCAAGATTCCCCCCGTTACGTCAGATCCGGGAGTTTCGGGGTGTGAGCAGTCTTGGAACCCGCGAGAGAGAATCCGACGTCGGTGAGGCCCCAACACAGAGAGTGATGGTATATTTGGCACCCAACACCCATGATACACTCTAACACAAATGGCATGGTAAAAAAATTGTTTAGGTGCGATCCCGACGCTCCGGGTCCCCTCTCCGGAGATACCCTAGCCCCGGTGTAGAAAAAGACGGAACCGGCGTCTAGCCCCCTCTGCGTGAGCCGGAAGTGGGTAGCAAAGTGGAACTAGTTGCTTGGTTGTGTCATGTTATGCCCAAGGAACACCCTTGACAATGGTAGGGCCCACCTCCTTGCGAGATTCCCCCCGTTACGTCAGATCCGGGAGTTTCGGGGTGTGAGCAGTCCTGGAACCCGCGAGAGAGAATCCGACGTCGGTGAGGCCCCAACATAGAGAGTGATGGTATATTTGGCACCCAACACCCATGTGACACTCTAACACACATGGCATGGCAAAACATTGTTTTAGGTGGGATCCCTACGCTCTGGATCCCCTCTCTGGAGTTACCCTAGCCCCGGTGTAGAAAAAGACGGAACCGGCGTCCAGCCCCCTCTGCGTGAGCCGGAAGTGGGTAGCAAAGTGGAACTAGTTGCTTGGTTGTGTCATGTTATTCCCAAGGAACACCCTTTACAATGGTAAGGCCCACATCCTTGCGAGATTCCCCCCGTTACGTCAGATCCGGGAGTTTCGGGGTGTGAGCAGTCCTGGAACCCGCGAGAGAGAATCCGACGTCGGTGAGGCCCCAACACAGAGAGTGATGGTATCTTTGGAACACAACACCCATGTGACACTCTAACACACATGGCATGGCAAAACAATTGTTTAGGTGGGATCCCGACGCTCCGGGTCCCCTCTCCGGAGATACCCTAGCCCCGGTGTAGAAAAAGACGGAACCGGCGTCCAGCCCCCTCTGCGTGAGCCGAAAGTGGGTAGCAAAGTGGAACTAGTTGCTTGGTTGTGTCATGTTATGCCCAATGAACACCCTTGACAATGGTAGGGCCCACCTCCTTGCGAGATTCCCCCCGTTACGTCAGATCCGCGAGTTTCGGGGTGTGAGCAGTCCTGGAACCCGCGAGAGAGAATCCGACGTCGGTGAGGCCCCAACACAGAGAGTGATGATATCTTTGGCACCCAACACCCATGTGACACTCTAACACACATGGCATAGCAAAACAATTGTTTAGGTGGGATCCCGATGCTCCGGGTCCCTTCTCCGGAGATACCCTAGCCCCGGTGTAGAAAAAGACGGAACCGGCTTCTAGCCCCCTCTGCGTGAGCCGGAAGTGGGTAGAAAAGTGGAACTAGTTTCTTGGTTGTGTCATGTTATTCCTAAGGAACACCCTTGACAATGGTAGGGCCCACCTCCTTGCGAGATTCCCCCCCCCCCCCGTTACGTCAGATCCGGGAGTTTCGGGGTGTGAGCAGTCCTGGAACCCGCGAGAGAGAATCCGACGTCGGTGAGGCCCCACCACAGAGAGTGATGGTATATTTGGCACCCAACACCCATGTGACACTATAACACACATGGCATGGCAAAACAATTGTTTAGGTGGGATCCCGACGCTCCGGATCCCCTCTCCGGAGATACCCTAGCCCCGATGTAGAAAAGGACGGAACCCGCGTCCAGCCCCCTCCGCGTGAGCCGGAAGTGGGTAGCAAAGTGGAACTAGTCGCTTGGTTGTGTCATGTTATGCCCAAGGAACACCCTTGACAATGGTAGGGCCCACCTCCTTGCGAGATTCCCCTCGTTACGTCAGATCCGGGAGTTTCGGGGTGTGAGCAGTCCTGGAACCCGCGAGAGAGAATCCGACGTCGGTGAGGCCCCAACACAGAGATTGATGGTATATTTGGCACCCAACACCCATGTGACACTCTAACACACATGGCATGGAAAAAAATTGGTTTAGGTGGGATCCCGACGCTCCGGATCCCCTCTCCGGAGATACCCTAGCCCCGGTGTAGAAAAAGACGGAACCGGCGTCCAGCCCCCTCTGCGTGAGCCGGAAGTGGGTAGCAAAGTGGAACTAGTTGCTTGGTTGTGTCATGTTATGCCCAATTAACACCCTTGACAATGGTAGGGCCCACCTCCTTGCGAGATTCCCCCCGTTACGTCAGATCCGGGAGTTTCGGGGTGTGAGCAGTCCTGGAACCCGCGAGAGAGAATCCGACGTCGGTGAGGCCCCAACACAGAGAGTGATGGTATCTTTGGCACACAACACCCATGTGACACTCTAACACACATGGCATGGCAAAACATTGGTTTAGGTGGGATCCCGACGCTCCGGGTCCCCTCTCCGGAGATACCCTAGCTCCGGTGTAGAAAAATACGGAACCGGCGTCCAGCCCCCTCTGTGTCAGCCGGAAGTGGGTACCAAAGTAGAACTAGTTGCTTGGTTGTGTCATATTATGCCCAAGGAACACCCTTGACAATGGTAGGGCCCACCTCCTTGCAAGATTCCCCCCGTTACGTCAGATCCGGGAGTTTCGGGGTGTGAGCAGTCCTGGAACCCGCGAGAGAGAATCCGACGTTGGTGAGGCCCCAACACAGAGACTGATGGTATATTTGGCACCCAACACCCATGATACACTCTAACACACATGGCATGTCAAAACATTGGTTTAGGTGGGATCCTGACGCTCCGGGTCCCCTCTATGGAAATACCCTAGCCCCGGTGTGGAAAAAGACGGAACCGGCGTCTAGCCCCCTCTGCGTGAGCCGGAAGTGGGTAGCAAAGTGGTAACCTTGGTAAGTTGGATCCTCCTCTACCTCCTCTACCGCCGTTCAACCTAAACTTGGTAAGTTGGCTTGCAGCTTGTTAACTGATTCATTTTTCCAGCTTAGTCGACTAATATGGATCTTTATAGGGAAATGCTTCATCATCGGGAACCCAGAACTACATGGACCAGGACGGAGATCGAGCTGACGGAGACCAGTCGGCTCCATAGTTTATTTAGGATTCCTTCGTTGTTGTGGCAAAACATGACTTTTGAACTACTTATATGATGATTCCGTTGTTGTTGTGGCAAAACATGCATTTAGGATGATGTTTAACTATTTGTGACATGTATTATATGCTTGTGGAGCTATTTCGTGCATTTGTAGTTATTTGGTGCAAATATAATGTGTGCTTGTTGCTATTTGATCCAAATATACGTGTTTTGATTGTTCTAGTACTGAAACATGTCAAATATATATAAATTGTCATTTAATTGCAGGAAATAAAGCAAATGCAAGCAGTTTTGTTCAAAAGAGCTATGTCTTTGCCGAGTGTAGCACTCGGCAAAGACCCCTGTGGTCACTATGCCGAGTGTTACACTCGGCAAAGAAGTTGCCCAGGCGACCAGAATGGCGCCTGGGAGCACGCCTATGCCGAGTATCTCGATTTTGTGCACTCGGCACAGAGGTACTATGCCGATGGCCCCGATTTTTGGCACTCGGCAAAGCCTGGCACTCGGCAAAAAATCGGCGGGCAGTGAATAGGTACCTGGTCATTTTTTCCCTTCTCCCCCAAATCCAGATCGATTCCCCGCGCTCCTCTTCTCCTCCTGCCCCAAGCCGCCGCCGCCGCCACCGCCCACCACCTAGGACTCGCGCCGCCGCCCACCAACGACACGCTTCGCCGCCCTCCTCCCCTCCGCCACGCCCTTCCCCCTCCTCCTCTCCCTCCCCGTCCGGATCCACCCTCCCCCTCCTCGACCTGCCTCTCCGGCCGACCACCTCCGGCCACACCAGCCTCTCCCGGCCGGCCCCTCCCCCTCCGCCGCCCCCTCCTCGATCTGCAGCAGCCCTCCACCGCCCCCTCCTCGATCTGTAGGGAGACGCCGCCGCCACCACCGACCCGCTCGCCTCCAGCTTCTACCTCGCCCCCGGCTAGCAGAGGCCCTGCTCCAACCCCCTCCCGATCTCCTCCATCCCCTACAGCAGCAGTAGAGGTGAGCTCCTCCTCTGCCTCATAATTTCTGTTTAATTTTTTTCACTGTTAATTAGGGTTGTTAGGGTTAGGGGGTGTTAGAGTTAGGGGCTATTAGTTTTAGACTAAATTAGGGTTGAGTTAATCTGCTGTGGAAGGTTGAGTTAGTCTGCTATAGAGTTGAATAGATACAATTATTAATTGGCCAATAATTTTGAGAATGTTAAATTGATGTTTCTAACTAAAGGTTGATTTAATCTGCTATGAACAACTAATGCATAAAACAATTGCAAATTGATCTTAATTATGTGTTCTTGCTGTTCTTAAATTGCAACCGACGTTTTATGTGTTCTTGCTGTTCTATTAGCTAGGGCCGAACTGCTCGGGTACTATTGCTGTTAAATCTGCATGGATGCGACAATGGGTTTTTCAGCGACGTTGTGGCTTAAGAAAATTTGGTGAGATGGCATATTTGATGAGGTGGAAGGGCTACATGTTGAGAGAATTAGGATATTAGTGGGTTCCTTCCATTTAGATATGTTAGATATGTGGTTGTTAGTGCTGGGGCTTAGTGGTAGTAGGTTAGGTTAATTGCTGTTAGTGGTAGTATAATAAGTTAATTAGTAGGCTTAGGGGTATTAGTTTACTGTAGCCGTTAGTTTTAGGTTGTTGTTGATGTTAGGTTAATGAATTCGTATTAGTTGCCAGTGTAGTTTTTACTAACACTATATCTTCCCTTTTGCAGGACATGGATCAAGGTTGAGGCCAGGAGCGTCAACGGAGGCGGGGATTTGTTGAGGAGGGTCGTCGCCGGTCGGGAGCGTCTGCGATCATCTTCGTCGGCACACGGCCACGCTTAGAGGGTAAAAACCTTCCCCGGCCTCGGTCGATCTTTATATTTTCTTCTGTAGATCACCAAACTAGTCACGTTACCCTAGGCGTCTCCCGTTCGGAAGAGTTGTAGTTATAAAAATAGAACTCTTTGTATATATTTATATACAAAGATCTATATTTTTATAACCGCGACTGTTTCGAATTGTCCACGTTTTTGGACAGCTCGTGGATGTGTGGCTGTGTTTGTTTTCCATGTTCTACTCCTATCCGAGACAGATTTCGGTGGCGCCTCTCTGTTGTTCTCCGAGTACACATTCTCTCGACCCCCGTGGTCGAGACGTGTATTAGGAGAACAGCGGGGAGGTGCTGCCGAAATTTGTCTCGGATAGGAGTAGACATGGAAAACAAACACAAGATACACATCCACGGGTGGGATTAGGACCTATCTTTACCTAGTAGGCATGTAGGATTGCATTCAAAGCGTAAAACTTGCAGTCTGTTGGTAGATAATTTAAACAAACTTGTTAAATTTTAAACACATGTTAATATGTCTGAGCATTCATCAGCGTGGAAATGGAGGAACGCGAGTGGATGTACAGTGGCCGACCGAGTGTGAAGGATATGACAATGGATTGGATTACAAAGACCAACCAGTTCTTGGATTTTGCATTTGCTAGAGTTGACGATTCGTCTGATGTATGGTGCCCCTGTAGTCGTTGTCGTAACATGACAGAGAAACCGAGGATAGTCATTTCTGATCACCTTGGGAAGTACGGGTTTATGCCAAACTATTACCGTTGGGTGTACCATGGCGAGTCTGCCGATCCCGTACGCTGGAGAAAGAAGAAGAAGAAGGTGGCACCTAGCACTGAGGATGCATCGACCGATTTTGATACCGGTTTTGACAGGATGTTAGACAATTTCACTACTGCACATGCACCTGAAAATCCAACCGGTGATGGAGATGCCCCCGAGTATGCGGAGGAGAGCACGAAAGAGTTCTATGACACATTGTTTGAGACACAAAACCATTGCACGAGCATACACGAGTTTCTCAACTTGATGCCATCGGCCGGCTTATGGCGGTCAAAAGCCAGCACAATGTAAGCATAGCCGCCTTTGATGCATTTCTGACCGTTATTGCCACCCACCTGCCGGCGGAACACCTTCTTCCAAAGAACATGTACGAGTCGAAAAAAATCCTCGGTTCCCTTAAGATGCCGTATGAAAAGATAGATTGTTGTCCGAAGAGTTGCATGTTGTTCAGGAAAGAGCATGAGAAGACAAAGTACTGTGTCAAATGCGGGGCCTCTAGGTTTCTGGAGGTGGACTCCGGTAATGGTCAGAAGACGCAGCTAACGTTCGCCAAAAAGATCCTTCGGTATCTTCCATTCATACCGCGGATCCAAAGGCTTTTTATGACCGAGGAATCTGCGAAACAGATGAGATGGCCGTCGGACGGGAAGAGGTACCGTCCTCATAAGATGATACATCCGTCTGATGGTGAAGCATGGAAGGACTTCGTTGGCAAACATAAGAAGAAAGCGGGTGACCCCAGGAGTGTAGCCGTTGCGTTATCAACCGATGGTTTCAACCCATATGGTATGACGTCTGCCTCATACAGCTGTTGGCCGAGGTTTGTTATCCCGATGAACCTCCCCCCGGCGTGTGCATGCAACGGCAGAACATGTTCTTGTCGCCGATAATTCCAGGGCCTGAGTATCCAGGGAAGAATATGTCCGTGTTCATGGAGCCGCTGGTAGATGATCTGCTCATTGCTTGGAACACCGGGGTACGGACATACGACGCTGCAGAAAAGAAGCACTTCGATATGTATGTTTGGTACTTCACTTCCCTGCATGACCTTCCAGCTCACGCGATATTCTGCGGCTGGTGCACTCATGGGAAGTGGCCTTGTCCGGTGTGCTACCAGGCTGTGACTTTCGTTTGGCTCAAAAAGGGTGGAAAATACTCATGCTTTGACCAACATCGTCAGTTCCTTCGTCTTGGTCACAAATACCGGCGAAATAAAAAGAAGTGGACGAAAGATGTAGCTGTCGATGCTCCACGACCAACTTTGATGACCGGTGTAGACGTGAAGGCTCAGCTAGAAAGTCTGCAGCTCAATGCCGAGGGGACTGGCTTTCTGGGATATGGAGAGTGGCACCAGTGGACTCACATCTCATGCATGTGGAAGCTCCCTTACATGCAGGATCTTCTTCTTCCACATAACATTGATGTCATGCACACGGAAAAAAATATCGCCGAGGCCCTTTGGGCAACACTTATGGATCTTGAGAAGACGAAGGACAATGTTAAGGCAAGAGTCGATCAAGAGGAGCTATGTGACAGGGAACATTTAAACATGAAGCCTCCCACCAAAACCAAAAAAATGTGGACGAAGCCACCGGCCCCTTTCTGCCTGACTAGGGCCCAAAGGAAGGAAGTTCTCCAGTGGATCTTGGACTGTCTCTTCTTCCCTGATGGGTACGCAGCTAATATAATGAGGGGAGTGAATCTTGCAGGGCTTCGGATAACAGGGCTCAAGAGTCATGACTACCACGTATGGATTGAGCGGATCATGCCTATCATGATTCGAGGATACGTTGATGAGGAAATTTGGCTAGTGCTAGCCAAGTTGAGTTTTTTCTTTCGCCAGCTTTGTGCCAAGGAATTAGACCGAGCTGTGGTTGCTAAGTTGGAGGAACAGGTTGCCGGCTTACTGGTGGACCTAGAGGCGATCTTTCCTCCCGGCTTCTTTAATCCGATGCAACACTTGCTCTTGCATCTCGCTGAAGAGGCACGATTGGGTGGCCCTGTGCAATACCGCTGGATGTTTTCAACCGAGAGAGAGCAGAAGAAACTTAGAGAGAAAAGCACGAACAAATGTCGCATCGAAGCATCCATATGTGAGGCAACCCTCAACGAGGAGGTGGCAAACTTTACGACAAAGTACTATCATGAAAGTCTTCCCACTCGTCATAATCCAGTTTCTCGGTACAATAATGACCCCAACCCCGCGGATGCACCCGAGCTTAGCATACTTGCAGGGCTTGGTGGCAGATCAAGTGGTGCGAAGAAAGAGCAAGTAGACTCACATGAACAGTGGACGGCTATTCTCTCGTGTGTCTTGAAGAACACAGCGGAAGTAAAGCCCTACATTGAGTAAGTGCTCAACACCTTCTTTTCACAAGCTTTCATTCCCATAGTTTGTGTCTAACTCCGATTTTTGTCATTCCACACCTAGGTTATTTGACCTGGAAACATCATTCCCGAGAACCTACCTACGACGAGAAGACGACTATTTTTAAGAAGGGTGGCAAAGGAGGCGGCGGTTTCATTAGTTGGTTCGCCACAAAAGTAACACTCTATCTTACATGGTTTCTAGTGGGACATATTTTAAGGCGATCTTAGCTTTATGTAACACTCCTATTGACCTTGTAGGCTTTAACCGACAAGGAAATGAGTCCCGAGTTAAGGCAACTTGCCCGCGGCTTCACCTACTCCCTCAAGACATTCACATCTTACGATGTGAATGGGTATCACTTCCATACCCGTTCTTACGATGAGAAATGGCCGAACCGGAAGACAAATAATTTCGGGGTCTTCACGAAGGCCGGTGGTGATTACTTCGGCATCGTCGAGGGAATTTATGAACTCGATTTCCATTTCGGCACGAAGAACCCGGTTGTGTTCAAATGCCATTGGTTCGATCCAACGAGAGTGAGACGAAATCCTGAAATTGGATTGATCGAAATTGAACGAGCATCTGTCTATGGGGGAGATGATGTCTACATCATTGCACAACATGCCACCCAAGTATTCTATCTCCCCTACCCATGCAAAACTATGAAACGTCTCCAGGGGTGGGATGTGGTGATCACGGTGCCACCGCGTAATAGACCACCTCCTCCAAACGATGAAGATTACCACCAGCGCATAAACCCCATCACCTATGAGGGAGAGTTCTATCAAGAGGACGACGATGGGTTCACCGGCCGGTTCAGCATCGACTTGCCCACAATTGACGAAATGGTAGAAGACGACGGTGATGATGGCATGGGCGCCGAGAGTGAGCAAGACGACGATCCAGCTGTTCTTAACTCTAAGGACGTGGAACTACTTGAACGTCTCCACATACCCGATGTTGAGGAGCCGAGCGGTCCACCATCGAACTACATGGAAGAGTGGTGGTACACTCGTGATAGCGACGATGATGATGATCCCGGACCAAGTTATGATCCCAAGGATGTAGACAATGGGTTCTGAACCATTTGTGTTCCAACTATGTAACCGCCAATGTATAATTAGCATTTAGTTTTCACTATTTGTGTGCCACTTCGAAACTTATAGCTTGTAATATTTTTCTATTCCGAACTTCTTATTGCTATTACATTACTTGCGCTAAAATCCTGACATTTGTCATGGTGCTTAGAGTCTCCAAGCACTTACGATTTTCTGCTCAAAATCTCCCCCATATGAGCTTGAAGAACCTGATCTTGTTCACATCCATGTGCTCCCAGTAGTAGTGCTCTTGCCACTCCCTGTGCTGTTATTTTGGTCACAAAAATATCGGTGCAGGGAGTGGCAAGAGCACTACTACTGGGAGCACATGGACGTGAACAAGATCAGGTTCTTCAAGCTCATGGGTGGAGATTCTCAGCAGAAAATCGTGCACATGACAAATGTCAGGATTTTAAGCAGCCCGTGGTTACGATGAGCGCTTCTGCTAGTTTATATTTAGATATTCAAGTACAGAAAAGATGAAATTGTCACACTTTAATATTTTAATTGCGCTTTAATTTATTTTTGCATGTACATAATATGCTTTGTATGAATCACTCTTTGTTTATTTAACTTTTTAACATTTGTTATCGGGTGTACTAATCGGTTTCCCTCTTGTGTCATAACAGGTGAAACATGGCGGGTTCCAAGGCGGCCAAGGGGGTATAGCGCACCGCCCCCAAGAAGGCCCACGTGGTGGGCTTGTACGCCAGATCTGAGGATGGCACGAGCACACTGATAGGGCAAAGGCGGGTTCCGGTGCCCGGCGCGGGCACGTCCGGGACTTCTAGCTCACGGAGAGCCCCAGCCCGTGGCTCAGGGGGGCGTGGTTCGCACCAGGCTCCTCGCTCACAGAGCCCCTTGCCCGAGGTTACTTCTTCTGACGAGGAGGAGGTGGAGGAAGATGAGGAGCAGGAGGAGGAGGAGGAGCACGAGCAGGAGGGGTCAGACGCCGAGGAGGGGTCTGACGGGGACGAGGAGGAGGAGCAGCAGCCCTCGGACCCGGAGTCCGAGGAGGACGAGGACTTGTTCGCACACCCGCTCCCCGAGCTAGGGAAAGTGTGGCCCGCGGACAAGAAACCTTTTCTGCACGGGCCCACGTGGCTACCTGAGCCGCCATACCCCCACCGGCACCACTTGGTCAGACCGGACGGAGACACGTAAGTGATTGTTAATCATCGTTGCTACATTTTTGCTATATTAATTTTTCATCAAAACATAACTAACTAGCTTGTTTTTCTTTTGTGCACGTGCAGGTCCTTGGCGTATGTGGGGCCCAGGCCACCACGGCCCATGAGCGGCATCCTTGGGCTTCTTTGCAAAAAGCATTTCCCAGGCTTGGTCACCCTGGATGGCAAGGAGGAGCCAGCTGTTTCCTTGGAGCACTATGAGCAGGTGCCTGATGTGGAGGACAGGTGGGGCCGGGTGCACTCGGGTGATTTCAGATTTCTGGGTTAGTATATTTTCCAATGCTAAATGGTTTTAGGGCAATATCTTTCGTGAAATATATATATATCGTGCTAATGTCTTTAATTTCTGCAATGGTTGTAGGACTACTTCACCTGCGCCGAGGGGGAAGAGGGTAGGGCCACGGCTGTGCTGATCAAGATGGCCAAGAAGCTTATCCGTGACATGCACTACGAGGCGCGTGTGATGTGCGTGGTTAAGTTCTACGCCAAATACTTGAACACCACGTTGTCCAAGAAGGACGCCCGACAGATTCACATGTCCGAGGTCCAATACTTAAAGGTAAGGACATAGTCTTTAAAGTTATTCGTATATGGCCGCCGGGTGGTCTCATGTGGCTCTAATTTTTTCAAACAGGTGGTGCCTCAGTGGCTGGCCAACAAGCTGCCTTGCTATAAGGTGATGGTCGCGAAGTGGGTGAGCGACGGGTACAAGGCGGAACACGCCGCGTGCCGGGCCCGGCGTCTTCTGCTAGGCGAGGGACACCGTCAGGGCGGCCTCACCCTCACCGGCATCATCCAGAGAGAGGTAAATAACCGTTCATATTTTTCCTTTTCAATGCAATGTTCTTTGTAACTTCATAGGTTTGTGCTAATATACTTCTGCTTTCAATTGTAGGCCAAGAAGGGCAATGAGATCACTCGCATGCATGCCTTCCGTAGGACCCGGACCCCCAAGGTGCTGAAACCGGATGTACCGGCTGATCAGCAGTGGATCAACTCGCAAACCGGCAAGAAGTGGGATGCGTACGTCGAGAAGATGAAGGAGAAGCACGGCCCTGACTGTGACCCCTTCACGGCCCCCTATGATCCACAGGTTGCTATGGTTGCGGGAGAGGGTCGAAGGAACGGCAGATTTGCCTTCGCCAATGGCGCCTTCGATACCACAGGTACACCCACACTCTCCCAGATCCGTGCGAGGTCCATTAGCTCATCGCCCTCTATCGAGCGCCGCCCACGGCCAGGACTAGATGCCATCGCCGCTATGCAGGTACAATCATTCTTCAGCACCTGTATATCTTGTTTGCGTTGCACAATTATTGACATTAAACATCCCGTAGGATGAAGTTGATGAAAACAAGAGGATTGCGATGGAGTCACAAGAGAAGGTCCACAGAATGGAGGCGCAGGTGAGTAGCCAGCATGCATGGATGCAGGCAATGATGCAGGTATTATTTTCACCCCTTTTAGTTCCATTCATCATTATATGCGTGTAAACTCACCGGTCTATCTCTTTTCATCTTTGCAGATGGTCAGCGCTCTTCCATGGGATCCATCAGCTCCTCCTCTACCTCCTCTACCGCCGTTCAACCTCAACTTGGTAAGTTGGCTTGCAGCTTGTTAACTGATTCATTTTTCCAGCTTAGTTGACTAATATGGATCTTTATAGGGAAATGCTTCATCATCGGGAACCCAGAACGACATGGACCAGGACGGATCTCGAGCTGACGGAGACGAGTCGGCTCCGTAGACCTCCGTGCATAGTTGACTTAGGATCCCGTCGTTCTTGTGGCAACAAACATGAACTTGTCGACTTTTGAACTACTTAGGATGCTTCTACGATGATGCTTAAACATTTGTGACATGTATTATATGCTTATGGAGATATTTGGTGCATTTGTGATTTGATGTTATGCATTTTGGTGCAAATATGTGTTTGATGTTATGCATTTGTTCCTATTTGGTGCAATTATGGGTGTTTTGATTGTTCTCATACTTCTATTGTGAAAGAAATAGAATTTGTAATTTGATTGCAGGGATTGAAGCAAATGCAGCCAAATCTGGACAAAACAGCAACGTCTTTGCCGAGTGTAACACTCGGCAAAGACCTGTATGGTCACTATGCCGAGTGTTACACTCGGCAAAGAGGTTGCCCAGGCGACCAAATGGCACCTGGGAGCACGCCTTTGCCGAGTGGCCACAAAAACACTCGGCAAAGACTACTCCCAGGTGCCATTTGGTCGCCTGGGCAACTTCTTTGCCGAGTGTAACACTCGGCAAACACAGACTCGGCGTACACGGGAGGGGACTATGCCGAGTGTCGCAGCACTCGGCATAGACCCCACCCGGTGGAGTGAGCCCGCTCGGCGAAGTGACACTCGGCAAACAGACATACTCGGCGTATTGTTTCTAAGCTTTGCCGAGTGTCCGCGACACTCGGCGTACAGCCCACTCGGCTGAGCCAGTGTGATCGGCGAAAAGGCACTCGGCAAAGAGGACACTCGGCGTACAGGGCCTTCCTCTTTGCCGAGTGTCCTGGCACTCAGCGTAGAGGACACGTGGCGCTACCAGGGACGCCTGGTCCCAGGTTCTTTGCCGAGTGTTGCACTCGGCAAAGAGTCGCAGCACTCGGCAAAGAGTCAAGCACCGTTCCGTTATGGGACTAAGGAACGGACCTGTTCCAGGATACTATGCCGAGTGTGCCCTGTAAACACTCGGCAAATAAGTTGCCGAGCAGCTCGCGTTTTGACACTCGGCGAACTTTCGGTTGCCGAGAAAACGCCGCTGAGTCCTGTGTGCCGAGTGTGACACTCGGCAAAGCCTACGCCGAGTATTTTTAGGCCTTCGCTGAGTCTTTCTGATACATGGCGAAGTGCCAGTTTCCAGTAGTGAAGATATGTTCTTGAGCACCCTGATAGCAGTAGTAGAGAGGAAAACTTTGGTTATTGTTTACTGTAGCCAAACTTGTTACTTGAATGACTGAAAGTATCAGCATGGATAAATAATTCAGATGGTGACTTGTTTTAATCCTACCCGCCTCGACTCCACGGGTCGCGCATCCCGTTCGAGAAGATGATGTTACTCCCAAACCTCTTGAGAACTTGATAAATTTTCTGTGGTGAAATGCAGTACGAGGTGAGCACTTGGAAGCTCCAACCCAACAATTATTGGTACTGAAAGTTCATACCTCGTATATACAGAGTATATATCTATTTGAAACTTATTTAACCTATTTTATTTGATATATATGTGAGGGGAATCTAGTAAACACTTCTCTCCACCCCCATCTCTCACTTTATTACCACTTTCCCTTCCATCTTTTCACTTCCTTTAGCCACATACAAACGTACGCTCTCGGTCTCGTGTCGGCAAGATCTATAGTTGGTGAGTTGTTGGAGCGATATGTATATGTGTTGTATGTATGTGTGTTGATATCGATAGATCTCTCATAGATCGATCTCGCTCGGTATCGGCCGGTGCGTCGTCACAAAAGATTCATATGGTTGCATATATACATATGCGAAATTGTGTTGCATATTTGTGATGAAATTTGTGGATGTCTTAAAAATGAGTTGACATGTGTTGCCAAAATGTTGATTCATTTCCATTTCGGCGACCACGCACTCCTAGAATGTCCTATTTTTAGCATAGGTCATGCCGAATTTTTCCGTCGACGACCATGCATGCATCATCCATATATTACGTAATTTGATTCTAATTAATTTGTCATTTGATCTTTTTTTACTATGCAGGCAACCATGCATATAAGCACAGGCACCGTGGCTAGATTTATGAAACATGCGACGGACGAAATGTTTCGAAATAGCATGACGGAGATAAGATGTCCTTGTCGAAGATGCAAATTGAAACACTTGATCAAATACGATTCTGGTGACTTGGAGTCGCACCTTATCCGTCGTGGTTTCATGGATGGCTACACTCTTTACCCGACAAGTGATGAAGATGAAGAGTCGCCCGGACATGATGAAGGACATCATGATCAAGATGAAGGACATGATCATAATCAAGACGAAGGACATCGTGATGAAGATGTCGGACATGATCATAATCAAGACGAAGGACATCATGATGAAGATGTCGGGACATCGTCGTCGGACTGGGTGCGGGACCCTCATGTCCAAGCTCTGCTTCTCAAGGAGATTAGCAACACCAGAGCTGCTGCTAGAGAGAAATCGAAGCTGTCGCAACTGGAGATAGACGCCGTTATTCCATTGGATGAAGGATGCGTGAGCGAGGATACCCGTCTGAACGTAACGTTAAGGACCCTCGAGATGAAGACAAAACACCGATGGACCGATGCGAGCTACGATGAGAACATGGCATTCTGGCACGGCCGTCTTTCCACGGGGAACAAGTGTCCAACGAGCATCGAGGAGGCGAAGAAAGTCGTGTGCCCTCTGGATTTACCTCACGTGAAATACCATGCTTGCATTAATGACTGCATCATCTATCGGGGCGCGGACGCGGAGAGAACCATATGCCCGGTGTGCGATGCAACTCGATACAAGACAGGGAAGAAGGCCTCTCCTCGAAAAGTGGTGTGGTACTTTCCGATAACTTCCCGTCTGCAGCGGTATTTCGCAGACCCCACACAGGCGAAGCTCATGCGCTGGCACGCGGAAAGGAAGAAGCTAGAAGAGCATGATGGAATCGATCCGGAGAAGGATGACACGATGCTGACACACCCCTCAGATGCTAGCCAGTGGAAGGCGCTAGACATCGAATACCCCGAATTCGGCGACGATCCAAGGAACATCAGGTTGTGCATGAGTACGGATGGATTAAATCCTTTTGGCAACCAGAGCAGCACCCATAGCACCTGGCCCGTGTTTGTATGTATATACAACCTACCCCCCTGGTTGTGCTTGAAGAGGAAGTACATAGAGATGAGTATGCTTATTCAAGGGCCGAAACAACCAGGTAACGACATCAATCTGTATGTCCAGTTGTTGGAAGAGGAGCTAGCCACGTTATGGGACGAGCCAGCCAATACGTGGGACTCCTATGGAGAAACGTTTTTTCCAATGAGAGCCGCGCTCATCACGACGGTGCATGACTACCTCGGTTACGGATATGTCGCGGGGCAGGTGGCGCACGGATTCTGTGCATGCGTTAAGTGCATGGATGACACTACGGATCTCCAGCTAGAGAGAAACCCCGGGTCTTCGAAAGCCGTGTTCTTGGGGCATCGAAGGTGGCTTCGCAAGGATGACCCGTGGAGAAAACGCAAAGATCTGTTCAACAATGAAGTTGAGATGCGAAGAGCCCCACGTCAAAGGAGCGGCGAGGAAATCGACGAGCTGTTGAAGAACTGGAAAGAGTGCCCTGCGCCGGGAAAGAAGCGAAAGGCGCCGGCGCCGTTGGAGGGTGTATGGAAAACAAGGTCTGTTCTCTGGGGCCTGAGGTACTGGAAGATTCTCCGCACACCCCACTGCCTTGACCCCATGCATATCACGAAAAACGTGTGCGAGAGTCTGCTTGGCACCCTGCTCAACATGCCGGAGAGGACCAAAGATGGGCCGAAAGCAAGGAACGACTTGAGATTTTTGAATATCAGGGGCGAGCTCCACGGAGGAAAACCGGATGATGATGACGATGTGTTAGATGGGACGGAAGGTCGCCGGAAGGGCAAAAAGGCCAAGAAGACGGAATATTACTGTCCCCCTTCGTGCTTCACGCTATGCGAGAAGGAGATCGACCAATTCTTCAAGTGCCTCCTTGGAGTCAAATTTCCTTACGGTTATCCGGGGAAGATAAGCAGAGACCTAGACGTACCAAAGCAGGAGTTCAGCGGGATGAAGTCTCACGACTGTCACGTGATGATGACGCAGATACTTCCAGTTGCAATTCGAGGGATAATGGACGAGCACGTCCGCGAAACGCTGTTTGGACTCTGCAACTTTTTTGACGTCATCTCTCGAAAGTCGATTGGCGTGAAGAAACTCGCAAGGCTACAGGAAGAGATCGTGGGGATACTATGCGAGCTTGAGATATACTTCCCGCCAGCATTCTTTGACATTATGGTGTATCTCCTTGTCCATGTCGTGGATGATATCATCCAGCTCGG
Organism: Alopecurus myosuroides; assembly: GCA_028641055.1. Taxonomy (NCBI): domain Eukaryota; kingdom Viridiplantae; phylum Streptophyta; class Magnoliopsida; order Poales; family Poaceae; genus Alopecurus; species Alopecurus myosuroides. The sequence goes on along the minus strand of CM054060.1, from coordinate 405,008,159 downwards.
GCCGCCGTTTTTACACTCCATGATGGCGTTCGAAAGGATGAATGGTTCCATCAAAGGATACGTCCGCAACAGGGCCCGTCCAGACGCAAGCATTGCCAAGGGCTTTCTGACAGAGGAGTGCATCTCTTTCTGCACGAATTTTCTAGACAAAGATGAGAACCCTGGTCTTCCCGTAAACAGGCACTTTGGCAGGCTCGGTGGATGGGGACACCGCGAGGGCCAGCGCGAAATGAATGTCGACTTTCAGGGCCGACGCAACGACTTTGACAGAGCAAACCTAGTCGCGCTACAACATCTAACAGTGGTCGATCCTTGGTTGGAAAAGCACAAATTGCTAATCGCGAAGTATTACAGTGACCGGGGACAACATAGGACCGAAGCAGAAATAATCAGAGAGCACAACATCCATTTCACACAGTGGTTCAGGGAGAAGATTATGACCGATCACCCGGAGACGCCTTATTCTGAAGAAGAAAAACTCATACTCACATTGTCACAAGGCCCCGCACATAACCTCATGACATATCAGGCATACGATATCAATGGTTACACATTCTACACGGCAAATAAGGACCGGAACTGCGAATACCAGAACTCGGGGGTAACGATGGAATCATTAACAGGTGACGTCAAGGAAAGATACTATGGTAGGATCGAAGAGATATGGGAACTCGACTACTGCGGAGAGAAGGTGCCAATGTTCCGTGTCACATGGGCAAAGAGCGTCAGGAAAGAAGGACAATATTTCACCACCATGGTGATACCTGAAGCCAAATCCGGCACGAATGTCACCGCAAAAAATGAGCCATGGGTCTTGGCTAACAAAGTGGACCAATGCTTCTTCATTACTGACCCGACAAGGCCTAGCTGTGTTGTCGTGTGGAGAGGCAAACGAAACATCATCGGAATGGATGGAGTAGCCAACGAGCAAGACTTTGACCAGTACGGCGACCCGAAAATGGAAGATGACAATGACGATGGAACGAAATACACAACAAGAAGAAGCAGGACAACGCTACCTACAGGTCGCCCATTCCACCGAAGAAGTCACGGTGTTCCGGGACTGAATTACTCAACCGCGACAAAGAAGGGAAAGAAAATTGTAAAACGCTAGCTCGAAGAACAACGATATATGTGTCGTGTGTTTGCATGCATTCGAGGAAGTGATGGCGATGTAATATATATACACTTAATGTTTAAATTGATCTTTCTTGATTTTAGATTGATTTATTTGAATTTATTTTGAGCTTATATTGATTTATTTCCTAAGGAAAAAATCATTTTTTGAAAAAAAGGGGGGTGGGACTCGAACTTGGGGCAATGGAGCAGTGGCAAAGGTGTAAGCCACTGGACTAAGCAGCTGGTTCTGCTATAGACCAGCGCGCATGCTTTTTGAATAGACAACAGAAATAGGCACGACGCACCTCTCATCGCTGCGTCACGGGTAAGTAATGCGCGACGCGCCTCTGCTACGCGCGTCACGGGTACACGATGCGTGACGAGCATTTATTTGGTGCGTCACGCGTAAGCGATGCGTGGCGCATCTTCCTGATGTGCGTCACAGCTATCCTTCCGCCTATTGACTGGCCCGTTCCCCTCTCTTCTCTTCCTCTTCCACATCCACATCGCGATCGATCTCGATCTGAACCACCGTCTCGCCTCCGTACTTCCTTAGCCTCTCATCGCCTCCGACCAACACCACCCCAAGCACTAGCCCTAGCCTCTGCCCTCCCTCTCGCCGCCGCCCACCACCACCCCAAGCCCTAGCCCTAGCCTCTGCTCTCCCTCTAGTCGCCGCCCACCACCACCGAGACCTCGCCTCTGCATCGACCTAGGAGGAGGAGGAGCAGGCGCAGGACTAGGTCCAGGAGTCGTCGACGACTGCACCGTCGTCATCTCCATCGACCTCTGTAGTCTACATCGACTGCGCCGTCGTCGTCGACGTCCCGTCTCCATCAACCTCGAAGCCCGACGAACAAAGGTGCGCCGCCCCCTAGTCCTCTCCCTCCCCTTCTCCTCGATCCCGCCCCTAGATGGCTTCTAGGAATTTCGCTTGCTGATGTAAACTCCGATTCCTTTATGTTCTTGCTGTGTTGTACCTACATTGGTGCTGTCTTTCCATGTAGCATCCACCAAGATCACGGTCTGTCCACCTGACGCCGTTCATATAACACCTACAGACACTTAAAAAATAATTAGTACGATAGGCAAAGAATTCTTGAAACTAAGAAAAGAGCAAATAATCGAGAGCAAACTTTTTTTAGGACATGGAATTTGTATGGGTTTTGATCACTCGTCCCTTCATTTTTGAAGGAAATTTTCATGGCTAGACAATTTCATATAACAGTGAGTGATCCTTGAAAAAAAAACTTAAAACAAAAAAGACATGAACTGATTATGTCATTACTTAAGCTGAACTTGTTGCTCTAGTTAGTTTAGATTGACATTTCAGTTACAGAATAATCAAAGTTTGGTGTTTTTCAAGTGTACCCACAGATTGTGTCATTGCATAGTCCATAGGAATCTCAAAATATTCAACTCTTATAGAAAAACCTCCATGTGTAAACTTTGTGTGTGGAGTAATAAAGTTCCCGAGAGATCTATATAGCTAGCAATGATTTGGTCGTAGCATATGCTCATTCACCGGCCACCAAGCATGTTTCTTCTCCATTTCCTGGAAAGAATCTCGGTCTGGACAAAAGTTGCTAGGTTGCTAGGCTGTTGTTGCTGTTGCTAGGCTGCTACTGTTGTTTTATTTCTCCCTTATATAGCTAGGATACTGATGTTGCTAGGCTGCTGTTGCTAGGCTGCTGCTGCTGTTGCTAGGCTGATGTTGATTTCATTGGTTACGCAACTGAATCCGTCGGCACTAGTACTCACAAGTCTGTGCTGACCCATTAATGCCATCGAGAGTAAAGGGGATGTGCTAGCACCGTCCAGATCCACTAAACCTGAAGAGTCCACTTTTTTCTGTTTGAGAGGCAAAGACGCGATTGTTTGAGAGGTAACTCCAATGGTATTGGTTCCCAAAAACATGTTGTGTTTGAGGTGCCAAATCCTATGGTTTTGGTGCCCAAAAACTTTACTAGTGGTAGTGTGTTTCGTGGTGCCGTCGCCTAGCTAGGTTAATGCCAATGTCAACGCTGCATGTATCACTCCCGGAATGAGAACACTCTGCTAGGATGCTAGGTTGCTGCTGCTAGGCTACTAGGTTGCTGCTGCTAGGCTGCTAGGTTGCTGCTGCTAGGCTGCTAGAACAGTAGAGGGGTTGCTGCTGCTAGGCTGCTAATTTTTCTAGAGCTACTGCTATGCTGCTGCTGTTAGGAATTTGTACACAAACAGAGAAGTGCTATTGTTGTTTTGCACTTATTTATTTAATAGATTTTGGTGCTGGTACTTGTCAAAGCAACATTTTGGTGCTGGACTTGTCAAAATTTGCAGGGAATAAATTTATTCACTTGATGTTGGTTGTTGTGCTGGTACTGCTGTTGTGATGGTACTGCTGTTGTGCTATGTTGGCTGTTCTGCTGGTTTTCTTGTGTTGGTGCTGGTGTTGGTACTGCTCGCTGGTGCTGGTGTTGTGTTGGTGCTGGTGCTGGTGCTGGTACCACTTTTGGTGTTGGTACCACATTTGGAAATCTGTCCGGCCATCGAGCCGTTTAAAACTTTGCAGGGAATTCAAATGAGTTGCCCATTTTCGCCGAAATGTTGATTAATTTCCGTTTCGGCGAGAATCGGGCACTCTAGTGTTAGAAAATTAGCAAAGGTCATGCCGAAATTTTCCCGTGAATTTAGGACTAAGCCGTTTTCCCGTGATCGAGTAGTATGTCGATTTTTTGTTTCCTTTAGATTAACCAATAATTTCCCCCTTCAGAACATGGCATACGACGACGAGGCCGGCGGTTCTAAGCCGTTCTGGCAAATCACCGACGAAGAAGTTGAGCAATACGACCCGACGGCGGATGCCGGGGCTGACGCAGACACTAGCGGTGGCGAGGAGGATGACGCCACCACTAGTGGCGCCGGTGATACCACTAGTGGCGCCGCCGGCGGAAATGACACCACTGATGCCGGCGGTCAGACAGATGGTGGTAGCAAAGCCAAGAAGAGGACGGCAACGAGAAAACGGAAAAGTAACACTCTCCGCACCTACCATGAAGAGATCACAGAAATTGATAGCAGTGGGTACCCAATCACGCCCGAGGCGGTGGTCAAAGGATTCGGCAACCAGATTGGTTGCATTGTCCGGGACACTGTCAGGATCTTAACCGATGATCTAAGAGAATGCCCATTATCGGGTTCTTCTCTTTAGAAAGCTGGACGGACGATACTTGTACCCGCATCTGCCAGACGAGCCGTTTAAGTACAATAACGACAATCTGGAGGGGAATAAGGTCAACCATTGCGCCATTGGTAAGAGGAACACCGCCTTGGCCAACTGGAAACACCGGGTGAAGGTTAAGGTCTTGGAACCCAAAAAAAGCTTGCAGGATGTTTTAGCGAGTGAGCCGAACATCACCGAAGCTGAACTCCGGGACTTCAAGGTACTTTTCCAGAGCGAAGTCGCCAAGGCTAACGCTGATTGGGGGCAGAGGATGTGGCAGTTGAACATTGGTACCCACAAACTGGGATGCGGCGGTTACAGAGCGGCGATTCCCAATTGGGAGAAGGAGGACGCCAAACGTGCAGAACAAGGCATCCCTGACCCTCTCGCAAAGTACTCGCCGCGGACAAAAAACTTCATCAGGGCCCGGTTTACATATGACCCGGTAGCTAATGAGTATACTACCGATGATGAGAAGGTGAAGAAGTTGTATGACAACTTGGTAAGTAAATACACCACCCTAGTTAGTTTGCTCTCGACGATCTAGTCGATTGCATTATAGTGTACTGGTGGAATTCTAAACGGTTCACGCTAATTGTGCAGAACGCAAAAATCGAAAGTGGTGGAACCTCGTCATCCATGCCGAGGCTGCACGGCCCGTGGGACGATAGTTTAAACAGGGCGGTGAACGTGACGCAGGGGAAGGAAAAGCACAAAAGGCCGTCAGGTTGCCGAGTTTGTGGCCTGGGCACGATGACGAAGCTCAGAGAGTACTTCAAGGAGCCCAGGGAGGCGAGAAGGAATAGAAAGAGGACCATCGAAGATATCCAACGTGACGAAGCCCGCGATCGCGAGATTGCAGACCTCAAGTCCAGAGTTGCCGATATTCCTAATATTGTCAAAACAGCTTTCACTACAAGAAATATGTTGATACATGACCCTTTTTTAATGACCGTGGATGAACTGGTCATAGATCCATGACCATGTTTAATCTGTTGGTCATGACATGTTTGGGAGGGACTAAACCCATGACTTTTTTGGCAAAAAAGTCATGATTTTCTTTAACAAGATGGTCATGGCACATGATACCTGGTGTATGACCTTTTTTTTTGCTTAACTAAGACCAATTGAATTTGTCATGAGTTTGTTGGCAGTAATTTTTGCCTATGTGTCATGTCCACGTGTCAATTTTTGCCTATGTGTCATGTCCACGTGTCAATTTTTGCCTATGTGTCATGTCCACGTGTCAATTTTTAATCATCCACAGAAAACAAAGAAAATGTTCGCATTAATTTTTGCCTATGTATCATGTCCACATGTCAAATTTTGTCTATGTGTCATGTCCACGTGTCAATTTTTAATCATCCACGAAAATAAAGAAAATTGGAAAAATGGGGGCTTGAACCTGCACCCTCCCAGGAGATCTACAACCCACATAACCACTACAACACTTGATCCTTTACTGATAAATTGGAAGCCCAACTGTATTTGTACAGTTAGTAATCGCTTACATTGGAAGAAACCGCACCGACCGATAATACACGATAAAAAGAGCGCAGGAGGGACTCGATCCCGCGACCTCCTGTACGCCAAAGAGGACACATACCACTAACCTATCAACGATTTGATGCTAGGATTCAAACCGAAGCCTTTTATCCATACTTCCTCGTCGGACTGGGCCGCGCGATCGACCGCGCGCTGGGACGGGCCGGGTGTGCTGCATAGATGGGCCGACCGCGCGCTGGGAGGGCCCGAGTGTGCTGCATAGCTTGGCCAGCCGCGCTGATGGGTTGGGCTGGCCGGGTTGGGTGGCTATATTTTTATCCTTTAACATTTCACTTTTTTTTCTTCTTCTATAACTTTTTGTTTTCAACTCCAGATTAAACCAAATAAATTTTGAATTTTTTTAAAAATATTTCTTGTGATTTTATAGACTATTAGGGACCATTTTTACTCAAAACAAAATATAATACGCCTAAGCATTACATACCGATTCATAAAGGGTTGTGAATATTCTTAATTAAAAATTTGTATTACTCATTTATATTCAAATGCAAGATCAAATGCGGGGTTTTAAAATTTTGTATTACTCTTGGTGTATCTCTGTTGAAATAGGTACTTGGGTACCTAAAAATGATTTTTTCAAAAAATCATGAGCAAACTATGAGGCACCTGTAGTTCAAATTTGGCCCGGTTTCAGCGGAATCGGCAGAAATTTGTCTTTTTCAAACGAGGTGTATTTTGAGCTATTGAGAGGTATTAAGTTTGTTATTTGTAGATAAAACATGACATAATATATTTAGAATTTTACTTTGTAAATTTTTGCAACATATTTTGTGTATGTGCTTCACAAAAAAACCCGGTTTTGACACTTCGGAAAGGGAAAATGGTATTTTTATTCAACAAAAAATAAAACTTTATTAGTGAACATTGTTAGTTGTACCAACATGCATCTTTGTGTGCAATATGGTCACATTTAAATAAACTATGCCATGGATGTGGCCGAAACATCCGTCATTTCGCCCGAAAGCCATGAATCTTCGTAGGAGATAGCTCATTTCTGTGAACACATTTTCCACCAAATTGTCGTATTCCAAGTTTATTATTTTTGGTGGATACTAGGACATATATAACAACACCACGCGAAGATCTTGCATCATTTCGAGTTTTTTTGAATTTTCTGGAATTTTCAAAGCCGGTTTCGGGAAACAGTCAAAACGGGGGACATGACCGTTGGTACCTAGGTGTTGAATATTGATGAACTCTTGATGTATATATGTTGAAATAGGTACTTGGGTACCTAAAAATGATTTTTGCAAAAAATCACGAGCAAACTACGAGGCACCTGTAGTTCAAATTTGGCCCGGTTTCAGCTGAATCGGCTGAAACTTGTCTTTTTCAAAGGAGGTGTATTTTGAGCTATTGAGAGGTAGTAAGTTTGTTATTTGTAGATCAAATATGACATAATATATTTAGAATTTTACTTTGTACATTTTTGCAACATATTTTGTGTATGTGCTTCACAAAAAAAGCCAGTTTTGACACTCCGGAAGTGGAAAATGGTATTTTTATTCAACGAAAAATAAAACTTTCTTCGTGAACATTGTTAGTTGTACCAACATGCATCTTTGTGTGCAATATGGTAACATTTAAACAAACTATGCCATGGATGTGGCCAAAACATCCGTCATTTCGCCCGAAAGCCACGAATCTTCGTAGGAGATAGCTCATTTCTGTGAACACAATTTCCACCAAATTGTCGTATTCCAAGTTTATTATTTTCGGTGGATACTAGGACATATATAACAACACCACGCGAAGATCTTGCATCGTTTCGAGTTTTTTTTTAATTTTTTGGAATTTTCAAAGCCGGTTTCGGGAAACGGTCAAAACGGGGGACATGACCGTTGGTACCTAGGTGTTGAATATTGATGAACTCTTGATGTATCTATGTTGAAATAGGTACTTGGGTACCTAAAAATGATTTTTTCAAAAAATCACGAGCAAACTACGAGGCACCTGTAGTTCAAATTTGGCCCGGTTTCAGCTGAATCGGCTGAGACTTGTCTTTTTCAAAGGAGGTGTATTTTTATCTATTGAGAGATAGTAAGTTTGTTATTTGTAGATAAAATATGACATAATATATTTAGAATTTTACTTTGTACATTTTTGCAACATATTTTGTGTATGTGCTTCACAAAAAAAGCCAGTTTTGACACTCCGGAAGTGGAAAATGGTATTTTTATTCAACGAAAAATAAAACTTTCTTCGTGAACATTGTTAGTTGTACCAACATGCATCTTTGTGTGCAATATGGTAACATTTAAACAAACTATGCCATGGATGTGGCCAAAACATCCGTCATTTCGCCCGAAAGCCACGAATCTTCGTAGGAGATAGCTCATTTCTGTGAACACAATTTCCACCAAATTGTCGTATTCCAAGTTTATTATTTTCGGTGGATACTAGGACATATATAACAACACCACGCGAAGATCTTGCATCGTTTCGAGTTTTTTTTTAATTTTTTGGAATTTTCAAAGCCGGTTTCGGGAAACGGTCAAAACGGGGGACATGACCGTTGGTACCTAGGTGTTGAATATTGATGAACTCTTGATGTATCTATGTTGAAATAGGTACTTGGGTACCTAAAAATGATTTTTTCAAAAAATCACGAGCAAACTACGAGGCACCTGTAGTTCAAATTTGGCCCGGTTTCAGCTGAATCGGCTGAGACTTGTCTTTTTCAAAGGAGGTGTATTTTTATCTATTGAGAGATAGTAAGTTTGTTATTTGTAGATAAAATATGACATAATATATTTAGAATTTTACTTTGTACATTTTTGCAACATATTTTGTGTATGTGCTTCACAAAAAAAGCCAGTTTTGACACTCCGGAAGTGGAAAATGGTATTTTTATTCAACGAAAAATAAAACTTTCTTCGTGAACATTGTTATTTGTAACAACATGCATCTTTCTGTGCAATATGGTAACATTTAAACAAACTATGCCATGGATGTGGCCAAAACATCCGTCATTTCGCCCGGAAGCCATAAATCTTCGTAGGAGATAGCTCATTTCTGTGAACACATTTTCCACCAAATTGTCGTATTCCAAGTTTATTATTTTTGGTGGATACTAGGACATATATAACAACACCACGCGAAGATCTTGCATCGTTTCGAGTTTTTTTGAATTTTCTGGAATTTTCAAAGCCGGTTTCGGGAAACGGTCTAAACGGGGGACATGACCGTTGGTACCTAGGTGTTGAATATTGATGAACTCTTTATGTATCTATGTTGAAATAGGTACTTGTGTACCTAAAAATGATTTTTGCAAAAAATCACGAGCAAACTACGAGGCACCTGTAGTTCAAATTTGGCCCGGTTTCAGCTGAATCGGATGAAACTTGTCTTTTTCAAAGGAGGTATATTTTGAGGTATTGAGAGGTAGTAATTTTGTTATTTGTAGATCAAATATGACATAATATATTTAGAATTTTACTTTGTACATTTTTGCAACATATTTTGTGTATGTGCTTCACAAAAAAAGCCAGTTTTGACACTCCGGAAGTGGAAAATGGTATTTTTATTCAACGAAAAATAAAACTTTATTCGTGAACATTGTTAGTTGTACCAATATGTATCTTTGTGTGCAATATGGTCACTTTTAAACAAACTATGCCATGGATGTGGCCGAAACATCCGTCATTTCACCCGAAAGCCATGAATCTTCGATCTTCCAATATGTATGTTTGTGTGGAATATGGGCACATTTAAACAAATTATTTGATGAAAGCGGCTATAACATTTATGATGATAGATCATTTTTGAAACTGGCCATAACATTTATGATGGACAAACCGCGGTCTACTATTTGATGGCGATTTAAAGGCGCACAATACATTCCATCTTAAACGGTTAAGCCCAACTAAGAAATATCTCCAAATAAAAATTTCATTTTGCAAAACATAATTATGCATATTTATTGGTACTACCTTTAATTTATAGTAGTATTAGAAAGCATGTGACAATTAAAAAAATATTTTAAGTTGAAACTGTTAGTTATATGTGTTGAAGTTTTTATATTTGACACAGAGAAAATAAGCTATTTGTTAGCAGATAAAGTATCACTGAAACTAATTTAGTGGTACTGCTAATTTAGCTACCTAGAGACTATATAGTGGGGCCAGCAAGTAGCAGGTCCCAGTTGCAGCGAGAGAATGATGAGGTGGGAAAGTGAATACTAAGAGGAAAATTTTCGGAAACAAAGCCCGCGAGGCCGCGGCCCTATCCCGCCCCCGTCCTCCTGAAACCGATCCCCATCTAGTCGAAACCCTAGGTTTTCTCCCTCGCGCCGCCATCACCCTCGTCCTCCTGAAACCCATCCCCATCGTCTCCTTCGATAGATCTCTCCTCCTGATCACCCGCGAAGAAGAAGAGGGAGAGAGAAGAGAAGAGAAGAGACGAGGAAAGTGTCGGGGCTGTGTGCGCGCTCCCTCGCGCCATTCCCCGGCCCGCCGGATCTCGAAGCCGTCGACGCAGGCGTCGCCGCAGGCCACTGCTCCGTCCCGAGGACGGCGCTGCTGTACCGGCCCCGATAGGCGGCCCCCGCCCATGGTCCTGGCGCCTGCGTGAGACATTCGGAGCGCGTGAGCAGCAGGAGAGGAAGGGCGGCCACGGGGCGTCTAGATAGAGTCCGCGGCCATGGCGGACCTCGCTTCCACCTGCAAGGTAGCCGCCGCGCAACCGCCCCGGCCCGCCAATTCGCCCCCCGATCTCCCCCGATTTCGTGACCAATTCCACGCCTTCTGTTGAATTCGAGCTCGTGCGCCCCTTCCCAGTCGCTTAACGACGACTTGGTGCTGCTGAATTGCCGGTTCCTCCTGGCCTTGTTCTGGCGTCTAGGAGGATGCGGATTGATTGGTGCGAGTCGGGGCAGCTTCTAGTGGTCGATACCCGCAAATTGCCCGAGTGTTGTCGAATATGTGGGTTCAAGTTGAAGATCAGTGCTGAAGCTCGCAACGGGCATGTCAACTGCTTGCCGTGTTCCTTCTACTCTAACCATGTCTACCTCCCCCTCGATCTCTCCCCTCTCTTTGATCTGACAACCCTCTCTGTATCTCTCTATCTCTCTCTGCAGGATCACGGGACGGCGACAGAGGACTGAACCGGCGACCAGGAGGATGCCCTGCAGCAACCTTCTTCAAGTTTGGTGATTTCACTCCTAAAAATTGAGAGGTACAATCCATATACAGTTTTTTTTTGCTGCAATGTACTATATGCACAATGAGGCAGCATGGTTCTATTTTCGCTGATTGTTTGGCACTGAGCATTGTTCAGTGATATGTCTGTGTGTTCGTTTGTACAACATCATATTATCTCTAGTTCAATCAATCCCACTGGGGAGGGAGAGAGTGGACCTTCACAATTCTAGGTGTGCCTTTGTACCATGTAGATCCGCCCTTGCCCGGCGCTTGGTGTTAGGTCTGGATTAGAGGAGGAGCAGGCAATGAGGGAGAGAAGAAGAAGATACCCACTCATGTTCGATCTATTCCTCTTTGATTGCAGGTACAGATCACCTAAAAGAATTTTCCCTTCTTTAAGATCCGTTCCTTGTCTTCCTTCTATGATGAGTCGCTGCCTAGAAGTGAAAATAAATCTTAAGATGGGAAGACAGAACCTTGAGATCTTCAAAATCATGACAGGGCTTGTTCTTAGATAAAATTTGCGTACCTTCTCAGATTTAGCTACCTTTAACTTAGTTTTTTCTCTGAAAATCCATTTCCTGTTGTCCAGTTCGGAGTACTTGCCAGACCAAACCATATAATTTTCGAATTTCAACAACATGCGGAAAGATAAGAGTATTAGGAGTCTCTGTTGCCACATCGACGGCTTGTAGTAGGCCATGTGCTTTTATAAAGTCAGAAGTTGTTGCTGCAAAAATAAGAAATTCGTTGTGGTGCTCATGGTCATGTTCTATAGCTTGTGCTCATGTATTTGCATTTCGGGTTCTGTTCCATTGACTGTTTAGTTGTCTTGTTAGTTGGAATGTCAGCAAGTTTTGGTCTTGATTACTATATGCTGGCTCACATATGTACATCCGATAATCATTTGCGTTGAATCATGATATAAATGTATTACATGAATGGTAATGTATTTGTCTATTATATCTTGTTTTTGACTGTTTTGATGAGTATACTCTCTACTTGATACAGATCGAGGAGCTTGCCACAGGGATATGATGCCACAAAACGTTCTGGTATGTGCTCTGTGAACACCCTTCTATGTGATATAAATCTATTTACTATAAATCCCATGATTCAGTTCAGAATTTTGCTTCCATGTTACTATATATTCTTGTGTATTTCGATGTTGTTTCAGTCATAATAATTCACAGGCTTTGAGCTACTAGTCAGTATTGCATCACATTTTCAGTAACTAAGGCTTCCGAAAATCTGTAACTGGTTGTTATATATGTGTATAATAATATGAAAGTTTCTTTTCCGAAGGAATGAACGAGAGCCTGCAAGATCGATCAAAGAATTGTGTCAACATCCACCCCATCGAAAGGAAAAGAAAGCAATGCCTTCATGCGGCCGGCGCCTGCGCCGCATTAATATCTCTCGTGCGTTATTCCCACTACTCTCTGCAAGACTATGATCTCCTTTCTCATGTGGTGTATACATATGCGTATTGCCATCAATTAGCAACAACTTGCAAGTGTTTTATGCATGCAGGTCAAATAAACTCATCATGACATGATTTTGTTTTGACAGAATGTACATGAATTGTTTTTTGTTAAAATAATTTGAATCACTGTACAATAGTTGTTTAGCGGGCAGGTGGAAGGGTTCATGGCAAACATTGTGCTTGACTCCAACAACCTGTTTAATCTGATTGCCATATGCAAACGTGTGGTAGTTTTCTCCAACGAAGTCCCTTTATGCTTCATATGTCTTGCTTGCTCTTGGTGGCGAGGGAACTTGACATGCCACCTTAAGTACGTGCAAGGTTAGGCAAATGTCGGCAGAGATCTGAACATGCTGTATATGGTAGCCGAATGCATTAGTTCTCTATCATTTGTGATTAGATTTTAGTTAATTCGGATGGATTTGATGTTGAGCGATCTTGATGAGAATAACTTGTTTTTGGCCGTGTGTTTAATTAGCTCGGATGACTGACAGTGTGCACTTGCGGCTGTTGCATGCTTTCAAGCTTTGTGGGTTCTTTGATGTTCGGTACTGCATCTTACCATGGTGGAGCTGATGCAATATCCATGTTAACATGGAGTTTTTGTTGTTTTCAGGTCAGATAAGTGGAAATGGAGACCGATCTGAAGGGGAGTTGAAGATGAAACGACTTGTGTTTATTTCTTGTCGTTCGGTGTATTATTTTGTTGTAAATTATGTGTGGAATATTGTGTGTAAATTTGGTGAACCTGGTGGTATGTTATGAACATTATTTGAACATTGTATATGATGTAAGTTATGTGATGATATGTTCTCTTATGATTTAATTTCCTGGAATATTTGCTGTAATTTAAATTAAATGGAATTCAAATATGTTTAATTGGATTTGAAATTAGCTTGCTGTATACAATTGGGGTTCATGCATTTGCACGAAATAATTGGGCTGTAATGTAAGGCCTCAGCCCAACTAATAGTGGACTCTTTTTTGTAATAAAATAAAAAAAATTCTGGAGAAATCCCTGAAAAAGAAAAGGCCAAGGCCCAGATTCGAACTGGAGAAAGAAGGCCACGGCCCAATTAATCTGACAAATTAAATAGGCCAAAATATTGGGCTTGGCCCGTTTAGAGGACATGTGTGGATTGGGCTGAATCTCTTCCATGACCTACCCACTTGGTCATAATGTTGCCACGTAGGATTGGCCACGTAGGATCTGACGTGGCTATGGCAGGATATCACATGACTAAATCAATTGGTCGTATGGTTATGACCCATCTGATTGGGTCATAGAGTCTATGACAATTCCATTCAATTAGTCATTGACGATCAAATAAGACGCTCGGTATGTGACTTTCCATTTTTGGTCAAAAAAGGGTCATGAATCAATCTACGTGACCTTCTAGTGACAAAAATTGAGGGTCACGTATCAACAAATTTCTTGTAGTGTTTGGCGAACAAATGGGCAGCGTTTTGCCTACCATCTACGATGTGGTTACTCGATGGAATGAAGGAGGTCGAGTGGGGCCGTGTCCGGTGTCTAGCGTGCAGGGCAGCAACTCAAGAGACTTGTCCAGAGTCTCGCCGGCCAACGCCACGATGGCGGACCCACTGGTGACTCCGCCCGCCTACAACACGGCGCCGATAGTGACTCCGCCCGCCTGACCATCCGTTGCACGCCCACAGTGGGCGGTCCTCCGCCGAATGAAGAGCGTGCACCAACGAACGACCGCCGCCTGGCCATCTGTTGCACGCCCGCCGCCGGTTCTCCCTCGCCAGTCAACAGTAGCACGCCCGCCGTCGTTGGCCCCTCGCCACTAGAGGAGCTCGACGCCCTCGCCAGCCAGGTAAATAGTTAAGCGTTGGAGCGTCGATCTTCCTTTTCCTTAGACTGGCATCTCTGACGCCCTGCATGTTTTCCGCAGAACGACGACGTTCCATGCACTCTCTTACACACAGTGGACGGCATGTTGAAGGATGTTGTTGTGGGTATGATCGTTCAACCGTCAACCCGCAGGTTCCACACCAGGCCGATGCGCGAAGACGTATATAGAGTTCGATTGCTTCGGGTGCTAGCGGGCTACGACGACTTGTTGCCTCCCATTCAACCCTACCAAGAAGAAGATGACCCCGATACCCTGACGCTGCTCCAGTGCATACCTTGGAACATGGAATGGCCGAACAGCCAGATTCGCCTGGGGAAGAGGGGCGCCACCCCGCAGACATCGCCTCTAGAACTACCGGCGCGAGGCACCACCTCGAAGACAACCCCTCTAGAAGCCCCGGAGCGGAGCCATGGCAAGACCGTCGCCTACCCCTGAAATGGAGATGGCACAACACCCGGAGAATGACGTTGATCTTGATGCCATGGATTTCATCGCTGATGACTTTGATGGTGGAGATTACGTTGCTCCTCACCCAGAAGAACCCTACCATAACACGGAGGCTCGTGGTGAGGCTCCTCCTGCGGATAAATCCAATTGCAAGCGTCTCTTCGGTTCTCTGGAAGACACGCCTCCAGATGTCGCCCCTGTACCGAGACTCGGAAAAGTGCGAAGGGAGGAGTTATTTTCAGCCCTAGCACAATCCGTAAGGCGGCTAATGAGGAGATTGAGAAGGAGATCATTCCGAAAGCGCCGAAGCCGCGGAAAAGAGGACCTAGATCCAAGGCCGCAAAGTCCGCGAGCCAGCCTGCTAAGATGCCGCTCCGTGTTCAGGACGGCCCACCTACATCTAAGCATACGAAGATGCATGTGATTGGTCAGCCTATGCTTAGCCAGAGCAAGCTCAAGGCCGCAAGTGGGGATATGCGGAGTTTGCATGACAGCATTCTTTTTCTTGAAACGCGCCTTGTTCAAAGCAAGGATCCATCATACCCGGTTTTCGTTGCCATGGTGCCAAAGGACTTGGTCTTCGTCGAATCAACCCGCGCGGATAGGATAGTACTGCGGTTTTCGGACATCTTTGATATGTTCCATAGCAATCCGCTGCACTACTCCATGGTCCGCCTATACTCGCTCAGTCTGGCGGTGCAAGTCAGCAGGGATAGTACACCGGGCATCGCGATAGTGGACCCATTCTACATGCGCCACGACGTGTTGTGCTCCGTTGGGAACCAGACAGTCGCGTCGACATATCTCCGGGACTTCATGCTGGCGAAGCAGACCAAGGATTACATCCTCATGCCTTACTTTGCCGGGTAAGTCAATATTCTTAGCCAAATCAAAAGGGATTTTCTTTAGATTTTCATCGCTCCTTTCCAACACTTTGTTTGGATTGTTCCGCGCAGATATACACAATGCACACTCATCTGCATTTGTATCAGTCATTCGCATGCGACGTATCTCGACTCAGGGAGTGCGGTGAAGAAAGACTACTCCACTGTGAAGAAAGTTTTGGATAATGCTCTCACCGGCTACCACACAAGGGGGGCATAATCACTAGGGAGAAGGTCGTTCAGGGCGCTCGGGTGTTCACCCACATGACGAATTTCGCGTGCGTCAAGCAGCCGGCAGGCAGTAACCGAGACACCTACTATGTCCTCCATCATATGCGGGCGTACGTACGGGATCAACAGTTCCTTACCCTGCCTAGTCAAGTCCAACAATGGGCCTCCCGCTTGTCGATGGTCGGCGATGAAAAGGTTAGAGAAGAGATATATGATATCCAGAAGTGCTTTGCCACGAAAATCGTTCATGAAGTGGTGAACAAGAGTGGGACATTTTACTGCCGGTTCAACATGCCGAACCGCGACATAGATACCTACCTAGAAACTTCCTGTGACGACAGGCCCTTCATCACTCAGGAGGGCTGTCTCGTTGTAATCCCTGGGAGGATGAGTCAGAAGGAGTGAGAACTATTGTAAGGCTTTCTACATTTTCCGAAATTAGTCGAACTCAATCGTTAGGGTTATGAATCGTCCATCGTGTAACAGATGCTCAATTATGTCAATGCTTAATTATCTTTCTTTTCATTATTGCGGTCTTACTTGTGATGGTCGTTCGATCTTTTGAATAAGTAAATGCCGATGATTAAAAGAGTTGGTTCACACTCAGATGGCCCAGGTGGTCAGCTGCGCCTTGTGATTTTCACAAAGTTAGGATCTTGTGCATCCCACTTGGCGCAGCTGCACCACTTGCGGCCGCTTGTATGTGTCCACCCTAAATATGAGGCACACATTGTTACGGTTATGAATCGTCCATTCTGTAACTGATGCTCAATTATGTCAATGCTTGATTATCTTGCTTTTTATTATTGCGGTCCTACTTGTGATGTTCGTTTGATCTCTTCAATAAATGCCGATGATTAAAAGAGTTGGTTCACACTCAGATGGCCTAGGTGGTCCGTTGCGCCTTGTGATTTTCACAAAGTTAGGATCTTGTGCATCCCACTTGGCGCAGCGGCAAAACCTACGGCCGCTTGTATGTGTCCACCCTAAATATGAGGCACACATCGTTACGGTTATGAATCGTACATCGCTTGATTATCTTGCTTTTTATTATTGCAGTTTTACTTGTGATGTTCGTTTGATCTTTTGAATAAATATGCCGATGATTAAAAGAGCTGGTTCATACTAAGATGGCCTGGGTGGTTCGGTGCGCCTTGTGATTTTCACAAAGTTAGGATCTTGTGCATCCCACTTGGCGCGCCGGGTCCACCTAGGCTGCTTGTATGTGTCCACCCTAAATATGAGGCACACAGACCGATGACCATCTTGTTCCTGTTAAGAGGTACTACAGGCGGTGGTGATCCGGGGAAAGGAGGAAGATGAGGGTTTCTGGAACTAAACAACGTCAGATCTGTAATCGTGAGATCCGAACGAAGTTGAACCCTTTTGTCCACATACGTAATGGTGACATTTCTTAGAAATCCCTGCCGGGGTTACGAAGAATGTCCCCATTATGTACGTGGACAAAAGGTTCTAACCTTGTTCAGATCTCACGATGTTATGTATATGACTTTGTTTAGTTTCAAAGATTTCCAGAAACCCCTGTCTTCATCCTTCTCCGGACCACCATCACGTGTACTACCTCATAGCAAGCACAAAATGTGAAGGTCCAACTTCACATCAAGGCCCGATGACCATCTTGTTCCTGTTAAGAGGTACTACAGGCGGTGGTGATCCGGGGAAAGGAGGAAGATGAGGGTTTCTAGAACTAAACAACGTCAGATATGTAATATCGTGAGATCCGAACGAAGTTGAACCCTTTTGTCCACATACATAATGGTGACATTCCTCATAAATCCCTTCCGGGGTTACGAAGAATGTCTCCATTATGTATGTGGACAAAAGGGTCTAACCTTGTTCGGATCTCACGATGTTATATATATGATTTTGTTTAGTTTCAAATATTTCCAGAAACCCCTGTCTTAATCCTTCTCCGGACCACCATCACGTGTACTACCTCGTAGCAAGCACAAAATGTCCAACTTCACATCAAGGCCCGATGATCATCTTGTTCCTTTGTGTTTAACTTTCATCTTATTTATGTCATATTTCTCCACTTACTACTTATTGCAGACATGTTTAAAACTATTGTTTTTGTTTTTCTTTCTTGTCATTACAGATGCCGAGGTGCTACGTGGTGTTTAGAGGCAGGGTTCCAGGAGTCTACGATCACTGGGAAGACTGCTTCGAGCAGGTGAACAAGTTCAAAGGTAATGCCTACAAATCCTACAACACAAGAGTGGCGGCGGAAGCTAGGTGGTTCATCCATCTCGAGGAGTAACAAAAGACTAAGAAGAACAACAACAAGTGGGTGAAGACCATCGCAGCCGCTCTTGTCGCCGTCGCCTCGCTCGTCATGCTATGGTTCCTAGCTAGATGATTAGGTTATCGGCGACTAGATAGGTCACTTGTCCCGATGATGAAGCATCTGTTGGGAATATGCCCTAGAGGCAATCATGTATGATGTAATTCCCACTATATTCATAAACTTATTAAGTTGTCCTTGTTTTGAACATCTGATATATGTCATTGAATATGTGATTCGATTGTGGAACTATATATTCATGTTGTTCATACTAGATTGTCCTTGGTCATTTAGGTTGTGCTGGACACACACCCTAGACTAATGTGAGTGTTGGCTGATGACACGGTTCCACTTGTCATGGGCATGGTGATGCCATTCCAACGTTCACGGACTTGGCGAAAGAGTTTAGCAAGTCGGACTGACCCACATTGAGATGCAAAGATCAAGTCGTCATTTGCATGTCTCAATCAATGTAATCCTTAGACCTGAGGTTGTCGCACAATCCGAGTTGTGGATCACCGACTTAGGTTCTGTCAAACGTTGTTCTGTGACAAGGCAACTATAAAGGCAGAGTTCGGGTCGAATGAGAAGCAAGCTGCGTGATGTGGATAATCAAGATGGGATTTTGCCCCTCCGAATGGAGAGATATTCTCTGGGCCCTCTCGAGTGATATGATTCAGGAAGCATGGCCATGCGCGACTCAGTTAAGTGTTAACTGTGTCGGTTGACTAAGAGTTAGTCAGATGAATCACATATCACGGATCGAGAAGAGAGTTGAGCTATTTAAGGGATGACGATAAATCGCCTATAGCTCGACAAGGTATATCGTGAGGCAAAAGGGACTAAGATGAATATCACATTGAAAGGTATGTCGTCATGACTCAATGGTACTTGGGAGTCGGCACGTTCTTCTAGGAGCCGCTACCGATTGATCGATTGGGAGTTGGACTCCAATCGTGTCCAAGTCGCCATGAGCCTGCAGGGTCGCACACTTAAGAGCGGGAGCAAGTATTGGTCGGGTTGGACCCGAACCGGAAATGGACTGGTTTTGTGAATCGGACTCACAGAGGGAATGGGCCACAAGCGTTGTGAAGCCCATTACCATACGCTATATAAAGAGGGGCGCAGGTTGCCCAGCGGGCACGTTAGTCCACTCTCCCATGCGTTGGGAACCCTAGCCCCACTCAGTCCAGCCGTCGCACCAGACCTAGCAGTCTGCCGTCGGAGCTCCTCCCCGTACGTGTGGATACCGGCAGAGGTGCTGTACGTTCAACACTTCGACGTTCGAGGGATTGGATCGGCCGGACCGGATCGTGGGACTGCACTGCCCCGACGCGCTTCACCGATAATCCGCAACCGCGCGTCTAGTGGTAATCATCGTGGCCTTCTACCTCGGCTAGATCTTGGGAGCATTGCGTAGGAAAAGTTTTCGTTTATCTCCACGCGCCCCAACAGTGGTATCAGAGCGGTAGCTTCTGGTATTAGGCCCGAGATCCTTATATGTGTGATGTGTAGTTAGCGTTAGATGTGATCTAATTGCTGTTTTGGTGGTCGGTCTATGAGATAGATCGGTTTTGTACAAGGTTGATTGGATCAATCGTACTCGGGGTTAATGGATGATCAGGTTTCCGTGATCATACTGCTAAGGTCGTGGAACAACTTACCCCTACCGGTCGGTTTCCGCCATCGGGGTATACCGTGACACATAAATCCAGTTGCGGTGATCGAAGATCAAAGAGTTTGGTCGAATCGGAATACAGATCAGATTCGGGTAAAATCGTTTTATCCGATGAAGAAATCTATGATCGGAATGCAGATGAGATCTGCGTTTTCCAAAATCGTCGGCTTCGCCCTGTCGTAGCGCCTTAGATGTCGTTGCGAGTTCACAACGCCGGTAGATATCGTATCTTTGCATAACTTGTTTTTGCAGGAAGTTGTGAATGGTATGGCTTATATGCATGTGATGTGTGTAATCCATACATGATCTGCGTATCATGTTTATGTCAGCCGGCTGGAGCCTAGGTGCTGTCATTTTATTGTATACCGGCTTGCGTGTCGGATACTCTATGTAAATTTTCATTTACTAGCTAATGTAGCTTGTTGGAGAACCCGGAAGGCATGCAAGTCGATGTACAAGTCGGCTACATGGAGCAAGATGGCACGTGACAAGAGTTGGCACGAGTCGACTTGCAAGCTTCGTGGAGATGGAGATCACCATGAAGAGAGCCATACCATTTCACATTATAATTGCTTTATTTGTGTTATTGTTATGTCTCTATTTACCTCTATTTAGATAGTTGGTAGATTCTTTAATCCCTCAAAGAAGGTCTAGTCGGTCGCCCCGCCAGTGCTGCACCATCACATGTCGGACATTCTTGGTAGTGGGCTCATAAAATTGAGGTGCTACCAATTCTTTCCGGTTAGGTGGGTTTGAGTCGGACTCTTACACGCAGAAGCACTTGGTAATCTAGACGAGTCCATCACAACGGTTGTGGGGCTCGGGGCGAGGTAGGTTGGGAGCCGGGGCATGTGATGTCACCCAACTAACAGGAGTCGTATAGAGATACGATTGGCAAGGTGTTGCCTACCTAGATCACTTGACGGCTAGCGGTGATGCTAAAGCTCACTAGTCGGCTTGCTTATTTAGGGTCCTGAATCACTTAGCAACCATCGGATGGATGTTGGTTCTAGTGGGAGCATAAGTATTAAAGTGTTTAATATGCCTGCTCTTTTAGGAATACATGTCTTAAGTGTTTTTGTGTATTTTCTGTTGTAGATCAATGGCACCTAGCAACCTTCCTCAGTTGTCCGCGTTTGCGTTGAGGTCAATCCTAGAGAAAGATAAGCTTAATGGAACTAATTTCACCAACTGGTATCGTAATATGAGGATAGTCATCAAACATGACAAGAAAGAACATGTTCTAGAAACTCCACTTCCAGAAGAGCCTGATGATGATGCGACTGTCGCTGTCACAAATGCCTACCGTAAGACTAGAGATGAGTCTATGGAAATTAGCTGTCTTATGCTTGCACACATGGAACCGGACTTGCAGCAGCAGTTCGAAAATGTTGAGGCCTACGATATGATCGAAAGCCTCAAAAGTATGTTCCAGGCTCAGGCAAAGACCGAGAGGTATCAAGTCTCTCAAGCTTTGCTGGGCTGTAAGCTGAAAGATGGCGATCCACTGAGTCCGCATGTAATCAAGATGATTGGTTACATTCAGTCTCTGGATCGGCTGGGCGTCCCACTTAACGAAGAGTTCGCTACTGATATAATTCTGAACTCTCTTCCTAGTGTGTATGGTTCGTTCATCTCGAACTACCATATGCATGGTATGGATAAGAGTATCACTGAATTACATGGGATGCTCAAAACGGCAGAGGCTGATCTCAAGAAAGGCGCCAGTCAAGTGTTGATGGTGCAGAATAAGGCTAAGTTCAAGAAGAGTTCTTGGACTAAGAAGAAGAAGGATAAGTCAGGAGGTAGCGCCCATGGCCCTGTCCAGAGTGCTTCCTCAAAGACTAAGCCTTCTCCTACAGCCGGAGCCAATTGCTTCTATTGCAAGCAGGATGGCCACTGGAAGAGGAACTGCACCAAGTATTTGGCTGACAAGGCCAAGAGTGGAGGTATGACTTCCGACTCAGGTACACTTGTGTGCAATGTTATAGACATTTATCTTGCTGATACACCTAATAGTTCTTGGGTATATGATACCGGATCAGTCATTCACATTTGCAACTCGTTGCAGGGGCTGGTAAGAACTAGGTGCGTGGCAAGAGGATAGGTTGATATTCGGGTCGGCAACAAGCGAGAGTCACTGCGTTGGAAGTCGGCACGATGCAACTTCATTTACCTTCAGGATTTATTTTGGAACTAAATAATTGTTATTATGTTCCAGCGCTTAGTCGAAACATTATTTCCGCCTCATGTTTGATGAGACAAGGTTATGAGTCGAATATTAAGAATAATGGTTGTTCTTTATATTTGAAAGATATGTTTCATGGCTTTGCACCCGTTCAGAACGGGTTATTTATTTTAAATCTTGATAGTGAATCGGTCTATAACATAAATGTTCAAAGGTTGAAACCAAATGATCTGAATATGACTTACTTTTGGCACTGTCGGCTTGGTCATATAAGTTGGAAGAGCATGAAGAAGCTCCATGATGATGGACTTCTAACTTCGTTTGACTTAGAGTCATTCGAGACATGCGAATCATGCCTACTAGGCAAGATGACCAAGACACCTTTTGCAAGGAGTTGTGAAAGGGCGTCCGACTTGTTGGAACTAGTACATAGTGATGTATGTGGTCCAATGAGCACGACAGCCAAGGGTGGTTATGAGTACTTCATTACCTTCACTGATGATTTGAGTAGGTATGGATATATCTATTTAATGAAACACAAGTCGGAAGCCTTTGAAAAGTTCAAGGAATTCCAGAATGAAGTACAAAATCAGCTCGACAAGAAAATAAATTTTCTACGGTCGGACCGTGGAGGCGAGTACATGAGCCATGAGTTTGATGACCATCTAAAGAGTTGTGGAATAGTTCCTCAACTCACTCCGCCGGGTACACCGCAGAGAAATGGTGTATCGGAACGGAGAAATCGGACCTTGTTGGACATGGTACGATCAATGATGAGTCAGACAGATCTACCTTTATCATTTTTGGGTTATTGTCTAGAAACTGCAGCTTTCACACTAAACAGAGTACCATCAAAGTCAGTAGAGAAGACACCACATGAGATGTGGACTGGTAAAAAGCCAAGTTTGTCTTTTCTAAAGATTTGGGGTTGTGAAGCATTTGTCAAGCGACTTCAGTCGGACAAGCTCACGCCCAAGTCGGATAATTGTATTTTCGTGGGGTATCCGAGGGAAACCTTGGGGTACTACTTCTACAACCGGGAAGAGGGCAAAGTGTTTTTCGCTCGGAATGGTGTCTTCCTTGAGAAAGAGTTTCTCAGTCGGGAAGTCAGTGGGAGCACGGTGAAACTCGAAGAAATTCGAGAGGAACCAGCTAGGGGCGAGTCGGCAATGGCCTTGGAGGCTGAGCCGGTCGTGGTACCTACACCGGTAATAGCACCTGAACCAAGGAGATCTGCCAGATTACAGAGTGCTCGTGATGTTTTACTGTTAGACAGTAATGAGCCGGCAACTTATTCGGAAGCGATGGTGGGATCTGATTCCGAGTCATGGCTTGGAGCCATGAGATCCGAGTTAAAGTCCATGGATGAAAACCAAGTTTGGAATTTAGTTGATCTGCCTGACGGTGCAAGACCCATCGAGTGCAAATGGGTCTTTAAGAAGAAAATTGATATCGATGGAAATATTTCCGTCTATAAAGCACGACTTGTCGCGAAGGGGTTCCGACAGGTTCAAGGAGTTGACTACGACGAGACATTCTCGCCTGTAGCGATGCTTAAATCAATTCGGATCATGTTAGCTATAGCAGCCTATTTCGACTATGAGATATGGCAGATGGATGTCAAGACGGCTTTCCTTAATGGAAATTTAACTGAGGACGTGTATATGATACAGCCCGAAGGTTTTGTCGATCCAGCTAATGCTGACAAGGTATGCAAACTTCAGAAATCCATTTATGGGTTGAAGCAAGCATCTCGGAGTTGGAACATTCGTTTTGATGAGGTGGTCAAATCGTTTGGCTTCATCAAGAGCGATCATGATTCTTGTTTGTACAAGAAGTTTAGTGGGAGCAAAGTAAACTTTCTAATCTTATATGTGGATGACATATTACTGATTGGAAATGATGTCATGATGTTGCAAGAAACCAAAGAGTCATTGGAAAGGAGTTTCTCAATGAAGGATTTGGGTGAGGCAACTTACATATTAGGAATCGGGATCTATAGAGATAGATCCAGGCGGCTCATTGGATTGAGTCAGAGTACTTATCTGGACAAGGTTTTGAAGAAATTCAAAATGGAAGAGTCCAAGAAGGGATTCTTACCGATGTCCCATGGCATAAAACTTAGCAAGACTCAGTGTCCTTCGACAACTGATGAGCGAAGTCGGATGAGTGTGATCCCGTATGCTTCGGCAATCGGATCCATCATGTATGCCATGATTTGTACTAGGCCAAATGTTTCCTATGCTCTAAGTGTTACGAGCAAATACCAGGCTGACCCTGGCGAAGCCCACTGGGCAGCGGTTAAAAACATCCTTAAGTATTTGAGAAATACTAAGGAAATGTTCCTAGTTTATGGAGGTGATGACGAATTCAGTGTAAAGGGTTACACGGATGCGAGTTATCTCACCGACTCAGATGATTCTCGTTCGCAATCGGGATACGTGTTCGTAATGAACGGAGGAGCTGTGAGCTGGAAGAGTTCCAAGCAAGATACGGTGTCTGCATCTACAACAGAGGTTGAGTATATTGCTGCCTCAGAGGCGGCAAAGGAAGCTGTTTGGATCAGGAACCTCCTGATTGATCTTGGTGTGGTTCAGGGCGCGTCCAATCCTTTGGACGTATATTGTGACAACAATGGTGCTATCGCACAAGCCAAGGAACCTAGACAACACCAGAAGAACAAACATATACTCATGCGGTACCACCTTATTCGCCAGTTTGTCGAACAATGTGATATCAAGTTATGCAAAGTACACACGGATGCAAATATTGCAGATCCGTTGACAAAGGGGCTACCACAGCCTAAGCATGAGGCGCACACGAGAGGTATGGGCATTAGATGCCTAGGCATATGATGCCAGGATGATTGACTCTAGTGCAAGTGGGAGACTGTTGGGAATATGCCCTAGAGGCAATCATGTATTATGTAATTCCCACTGTATTCATAAAGTTATTAAGTTGTCCTTGTTTTGAACATCTGATATATGTCATTGAATATGTGATTCGATTGTGGAACTATATATTCATGTTGTTCATACTAGATTGTCCTTGGTCATTTAGGTTGTGCTGGACACACACCCTAGACTAATGTGAGTGTTGGCTGATGACACGGTTCCACTTGTCATGGGCATGGTGATGCCATTCCAACGTTCACGGACTTGGCTAAAGAGTTTAGCAAGTCGGACTGACCCACATTGAGATGCAACGATCAAGTCGTCATTTGCATGTCTCAATCAATGTAATCCTTAGACCTGAGGTTGTCGCACAATCCGAGTTGTGGATCACCGACTTAGGTTCTGTCAAACGTTGTTCTGTGACAAGGCAACTATAAAGGCAGAGTTCGGGTCGAATGAGAAGCAAGCTGCGTGATGTGGATAATCAAGATGGGATTTTGCGCCTCCGAATGGAGAGATATTCTCTGGGCCCTCTCGAGTGATATGATTCAGGAAGCATGGCCATGCGCGACTCAGTTAAGTGTTAACTGTGTCGGTTGACTAAGAGTTAGTCAGATGAATCACATATCACGGATCGAGAAGAGAGTTGAGCTATTTAAGGGATGACGATAAATCGCCTATAGCTCGACAAGGTATATCGTGAGGCAAAAGGGACTAAGATGAATATCACATTGAAAGGTATGTCGTCATGACTCAATGGTACTTGGGAGTCGGCACGTTCTGCTAGGAGCCGCTACCGATTGATCGATTGGGAGTTGGACTCCAATCGTGTCCAAGTCGCCATGAGCCTGCAGGGTCGCACACTTAAGAGCGGGAGCAAGTATTGGTCGGGTTGGACCCGAACCGGAAATGGACTGATTTTGTGAGTCGGACTCACAGAGGGAATGGGCCACAAGTGTTGTGAAGCCCATTACCATACGCTATATAAAGAGGGGCGCAGGTTGCCCAGCGGGCACGTTAGTCCACTCTCTCATGCGTTGGGAACCCTAGCCCCACTCAGTCCAGCCGTCGCACCAGACCTAGCAGTCTGCCGTCGGAGCTCCTCCTCGTACGTGTGGATACCGGCAGAGGTGCTGTACGTTCAGCACTTCGACGTTCGAGGGATTGGATCGGCCGGACCGGATCGTGGGACTGCACTGCCCCGACGCGCTTCACCGATAATCCGCAACCGCGCGTCTAGTGGTAATCATCATGGCCTTCTACCTCGGCTAGATCTTGGGAGCATTGCGTAGGAAAAGTTTTCGTTTATCTCCACGCGCCCCAACAGCATCATCAATTGATGTAATCGGTCCCGATGATTAACCGTGTGATGTAGGTCACTTGTATCTATTCGACTCTGATAAACACTTTGTATTCATAATCAACTGTTTGATGTAGCTATTCGGAATTCTAAGCAGTGTGATCAACTAAGATATATAACTTGTTTGCAAAAGAACTGTTTTGATACATTTTGTCTACTGATATTCCTCTGTATTTGAGCTGTATATACCTGTATAAATACAGTACTGCGTATTTTAAAAAAACACAGCATAGTATAGCCGTGACGCACCAAAAGTAGTACCCGTGACGCACCTGGGAGGATAGCCGTGACGCGCCAAAGTGGACACCCGTGGCGCATCAACGAAATTAGCCGTGGAGGCATTACATAGCCGTGACGCATCTGTATTCATACCCGTGGCGCACCTCTGGAGTTACGCGTGACGCGCCCAGCAGTAGCCGCGGCGCACCTGGGCCGTGCGTCACGGGTATGAATAGGCGCGGCGCACCACCTAGGTGCGTCACGGCTAAACCCATAGGCGCGGCGTGATAGCCGTGACGCGCCCTGGTGCGTCACGGATAAGCTAAAAGGTGCGTCACGGGTAAGCTTTTCCCTAGTAGTGACTAACACATCTACTTGTAGCTGTGGACAAATATACCAAGTGGGTGGAGGCTAAACCCATCAAAAAGCTTGACGGTGTAACTGCCAGAAATTTCATCATTGACATAGTCATGAGATACGGTGTTCCATACAGCATAATAACCGACAACGGGACAAATTTCTCCATTGGAGAGTTGGCAAAATATTTCCGACAAACGGGAATTCGCCTAGATCTCGCATCTGTGGCACACCCGCAATCCAATGGGCAGGTTGAAAGAATGAATAGCTCAATCTTGCAAGGAATACGCTCAAGACTCGAATCTCCTCTTCATAGAGCAGCTGGAGCATGGGTAGAAGAGTTACCTTCTGTGCTTTGGAGTATTCGAACAACACCAAACAGGTCAACTGGGCAAACCCCGTTTTTCCTAGTTTATGGTGCGGAAGCAATCCTTCCAACGGACATGATCCATGATAGCCAAGAGTGCGGGATTTCGATGACTCGGATGCCGAAGAAGCACGACAGGATGCCGTCGATCTCTTAGAAGAGGAACGAGAGCTTGTGCTTCAAAGATCCGCCATTTACCAGCAAGGTTTACGACGTTACCATAGTCGGAAAATCAGGCATCGTTCTTTTAAAGAAGGTGACTTGGTGCTGAGGTTGGTGCAGCAAAGGAAGCACAAATTGGCCCCAGTATGGGAAGGACCATTTGTCATCAGAAAAGACATGAAGAATGGATCATATTATCTTATCGACATTCGGGACACGGAAGACGATCCCGAGAAGCCGAATCGCAAAAGAAAGAGAAAGATAGATGATGAACTAGGAGAGACAAAGAGGCCCTGGAGTATCCAGCAGTTACGTCCCTTCTATACTTAGTTCAATTTCTATGTAAACATCTTTGAGATCATGAAATAAAATTGTCGGAATTATTATATCCATGTTTTTACAAGTTTATTATAGTACAAAACATGATTCCACCTTATCTATTTCCCAATGATCTTACAAAATACTCAATGTTAACCCGAATTGTGCCTGCGTGATCGGTGTTTAGAAACTGAATGATTTTCAGCCTGCTAACGGCGAAAGGAAACTCGGATTGTGCCTGCGTGCCCAAGTTTCATTCAAAAAATTCCTTACTTTTCTCTAAGTATTATCTGATTGTTTATGTGTTGGGTCACTGGAGCTAGTTAGTAAAAATGCCCTTAGTATGATCCATGTTTCCGAGTTTGAACTGATTGGTTTTACCCAGTAATTCGGCATGATGATTCATAGTACTATTGAGCCATTTCAAACACTAAGGACAGTTAAAACACATAAGCCAGAGAACGTAGAAGACAAAGGAATATTAAAACCCGGAAACCTTGCAAAGAATTTCATAAATAAACTGCAAAAGTCGAAGTTCTTGTTTATACAAAAGAATAGAAGCATTACAATATAAATTACATTGTAAAAGTGCAGTAATGCTCCTATTTTCTACTTCCACCATCCAGGTTAAAGGACAGCCCTTCAACCATCCGAGTCTTCTCCGCTGCTGTCATTCTCGGGGGCTTCGGGGATCTCCTCTTCCGGATAGGTGATGGAGATGTTCACCATGGAGGCGATCTTGGTGGCGTGACCTTTGATTTCATCAAAGATGGTGGTCCGCGGGGTTTCCGTGTACCCTTCAGGGATACCGGACGCCACGCGCCAAGATTTGGCACCAGGGTAATGCATACGCATAAGGTCGAGAGCCATACATGCACCACCCCGTGCTGCGGAGCGTAAGGTGGACTCCTTGGAGTCCGCCACCTCCAAGATATCTCCAGGAAGTTTATAAACTTCCGAGAATTCCACAGTCTTTGTGGGGAGGAACTTGTTAATCAGTTGCATCCCAGCAGTTCTGATAGCAGTCCACACCTTCCCAAAAGCTCGAATTTTTTCAATCCGAGTGAGACCTGGATAATTTCCTGTTTTTTCAGACAAAACAGCCAAAAGGTTAGGCGAAAAAACAGAGAAAGAAAGCAAGACATGGATAAACCGGTAAATGAAATAAACTTACCGAGAACCTTGTCAATTTCGGAGCCTTCCTGTAGGCGCACGAATAAGATACTTTCCAAGTCCTGGATAGTGGACTTATCTTTTTCCGCCTGATCGGAAGCCTTGGATTGAGCAATTCCAAGGGCCAGATTGCTGGCTTCCAGATCTTGTTGAACCTTCATAAGCTCCTTATGAAGGTCCAAATTCTCCTTACGGAGACAAACGGCATTGCTGGCATCTTCAGCTATTTCCTTGTCCTTAGCCAAAGCAGCTAGAAAGCAAGGAAAAAGTTTCGAGTTTAGAAAAATCTCGAGAAAGTACTTAGTAAAAATCCGGACAAAAAACTTCCGAGAATAAAGCATACCTGTTGTTTCTGACAGCCGTAGCTGAGATGATGCCAGCTCATTTTTCTTAACATCAATAATAGATTGAAGGGTTCTCACCTCCTCATTCTTGACGTTAAGTTTATTAAAAATTTCCAAGTTTATTGCATCAGCGGTATGCTGAAACACGGAAATGAAAGCCAAGCGCTTAAGTTAGAACAAGCGTAGTGGGAAGCATTAAGGGGAAAGTACGCTTTCGACTTATTGCTTGGGGGCTAGAGATATTACCTGACTCATTTCACGCAAGTTTGACAAAGTTTCGTTGAATTCTTTTGCATATTCAGAAAAAAGAATCCCAACGTGATGAAGGCCATCTTACACGACCTGACGAGGTGAAAATACGAAATCATTTCGGATAATTAGCCCGCCCTGTGGCCAAGGACGGATTAGAGGGGCAGGGGCGAAGAATTTCCTAGCTTCCGGACGGATATATCTGAGTTCATCAAATGGTTCTTCCTTTATCCGGATATTCCTGTCCAAATTGGGAATGGGTTCGTCCTCCCCAGATGCTCGAGGATTTCTACCCATCTGTGTTTCCTCCCTTTCCCTCGCACCCATGGTAGGTGCAATAGGCTGGCTGGATTGCTGAAATTGACTATCCGGGTTCGTGGTTTTATACTCCCTGCTAGACATAGCTAAAGGAGGAGAAACTTCAACAAAAGAAGGTTCTCTTTTGATAGCAGCAACTTTATGTTTCTTCAATTTCTTTGTCTTCAAAGGAGCTGGAGCAAGGCTGAAAAGGGAACATCCGAGAAGTAAAATATCTCGAAGAACTGGAGGGGAATGACGATTAAAAAAGCTCCAGCAGAATACCTGGATGTGGCGACGGGAATTCCGTCAATATTTATCGTTCCTTCGAAGGTCACTTGCCTTTTGCGTTTCCGGCCGCCATAAAAGCTGGCATGTAATTCGTCAAGCTCGGCGTCGGAAGCAAGATCAGCTCCCTTAAGTTCGTCGAACTAGGGAAATAGAAATATTCGTTTAAATCAGAGATAATTCGAGAGAAACCCGAAAGCAAGGAGCATAAAAATACCTTAGGGACTGGGTTTTCCTCATAATATATTTCCAGACTTTCCAAGTATTGATCACTGGCAGAGATCAGTTGGTTGACTCGTTTCTTGAAATCCTTTTTGGAATAGGATTCGTCCGTCCCTCTCATGCTATCTTCCGGCCCTTCATACTCGCAAAGGAGCCGGGAACGAGAAAAGAGAGGTTGAATACGGCGTCCAAACCAGCATAAGATAGTGTCTGTTCCAATTAAGGGAGGCTAAGAAGAAGTAAGTTTGGCGATATGCCGTTTTATCTTCATCAGGTCTTCCGGCAACGTTTGCATTGCTTCAACTGCCCAACTCTCTTGAGGAGCGGCGGCGGAATTAACGAATGGAGGAACCCCATTTTCCTTACCAGGAAAAGGGATGTCCTGATGATAAAAGAAAGAACCCGTCCAAGATTTGACGGGTTCCGATGCTTTTATCTTTGGATACGAATCTTCTCTAACCCTCCGAAGAGTGAAAGAAATAGTTCCGCAGATGGGAGGAATACCTTCTGTGAAGTTACGCTTCACTTCAAAGCAATATCGCCAAAAATCTAGACTGGGTGCTATTCCTAAATACCCTTCAAAAAGGGCTTGGAAACCAGCTAGGTAGAGGATGGAGTTGGGAGAAAGATTGTGTGGCTGAACAACGGTGTAGTTAAGGACATCCAAGAAAAAGGCGGAAGGTGGCAAAACCATACCTCTCGCAATATGAGAAGTAAGGAGGACGTGTTCCCCGTCTTCTGGTATGGGCTCGAGCTCGTCTTCCGAGTTCCGCCATTTTCCTTTAACTATAAGCCCTTCCCTTTCCATTTGTGGAAGGAGGAGAGGAGGAATATTACTCGGACTCCAGTTGCCGACAAATTCCATCTTTTCTTCTTCGGCGGCGGCGGACGCGGCGGCCTCCGCGACTGCGAGCCCATCGCCAACGAGTGTAAGTTTTTCCTCCGCCGTCTCGGGAGCGAACGGCGGAGTGGGCGCGGAGCTAGAACCCGCAAGATCCGCGGCGGCGGAAATGTTTCCTTCGTCCGCCACGGTGCTCGCAGTCTTCGTCGGCTCGTCGCCGGCGGCATGCACTGGAGAATCCAGTTGAGGGTCCATCGTGTTGATGATGTCCTCGATTTCTTGGGCGACGGTGTGGGTTAGCGAAGACGACGGAGAGGCCATTGGGTGGCGGCGCTAGCTCGCCTCCGGTGAGGTCTTGGACACGGTGCGTGTTTGGGGATTTTTCTCTGCTGGGAGCTTGGGCGCTGCAATGGCGTTCGAAGTAAGGAGCGGAAGGTTTTTCCAGAGGACGAAGAAGGCTATTTATAGCCGGAAATCCGTCAGGATGCGTGCTAACGGCTCTTTTGACCGTTGGATGTCCAACGTGTGTCACTCGCCGGAAAATCCGGGAAATTAATGGACAGGATGATTATGGTTATCTCCTCGTTTCCCGCGAGGATCTGTTAGAGATATGTTTCTGGGTTTCCCGCTTGAAACCCAAACGTCCCTTACGTCAGCATGATTAAAGCGCTGACGTAGGAAGTTCCTTCTCCGCGAAGGATCGTGTGAGAAACGCCGGATTTCCAGGATTCCGAGTTCTACGTTACCATCTCTTTTAAAGAAGAAAAAGAAGAATCAAGACTGCTGGCCAATATTTCTCGGACAAGATACATTTGGCGAAAGACGGCGAATCAGAGTTTTAATCCTTCTTGTGGGCTACTATCGGATATATACTGAATAGGGGTATATCAGATGGTAGTCAAAGTGCCGGATTACCAGGGTAGCCTAAGTGGTAGTGGGCTATGGTCCATTGGGCGGCCCAGTAATCTGACGCGCAGAAGCCGGATTCTAGAAGAACCCGGATCACGGCCCACGTGATCTGGCTTGGAGTAGAAGGCGGATTCCTTACTTTCCAAGTTAATAGTTACCGTAGTCTTCTAGGTTTCTTCCTCTGTATGCCCTAATCCGGCTATTATATAAAGCCGGACGGGCCGGGAAGTTGATCCTCAGCGAATAGCTAAACGGAACCTCACGTTGTAATTGTATGCACATGCTTTAGTCCTGATTAGTGAGATTGCAGGAGTAGGAACGCCGTATTACTACGACGTACCGAACCTGGGTAAACCCTGTGTTTTTGTCTTCCACGCAACCGCGTCTCCCCACGTCTCTACCCGTAGTCTCATGGCACCCCCGTCTGTGAAAACTACTACGATGTCTCGACAAACACGCTAGCAGCCGGCAGACCATTTATCGAGATCTATCATGTACTGATTTTAGTAGCTAGTGCTTAATTACTTTGGTTAGCTCGAGTTGTATACTTTGATCACTATGGATTTTCATGATTGGCGTGGTTCAATTCGTATTCGAAAAAAAAATACCTATCAGCACTAGCACTTGGTTGTACACTACAGCAAAGCTTCAATATGCCGACGGTCCCCTTACCGTCAGGGAAAACTGGATTCCCGTCGGCGTATACATAGGCCAACGACAATCTTCCCATCCATCTACGCCTTAGCCATAAGCGCTCTGTACAAGGGAAGAGCCAGGATGTTTCGTTTCGATTCCTCCAATTTAGTAGGTAATCCCATCCCTCTAGTGCTATCTCAGAAGGGCGGCTTGGGTTTCCGTTTCGTTAAGAAGAGAAGGGCCTTCGAGAGTTGATTGTTCGTTACGAGCAGAAGACATACAAAAACGATTGCTACTTTGAATGTCTATCCTTAGCGGTCTATCCACGAAACTTCATCTGTAGACTTCTCTCACACAAGAAAGAATTGATCTCAAAGAGGCTTCTCCCGCTTAAACAGTTTTCTCAAGCCGATCTTGTGACGGGAGCAAAGAGATCCGTGGTTATCGATCGATGAGGTATTAGATAGATTACCTGATTCCCGTCGGCGTATAAATAACGTCGGTGTAAACTTGGCTACGCCGACAGCTTTCCGTCGGCGTATAGGTAGGCAAAAAATTTGAAACATATTATTTTCATTTTTTTCTCCATTTTTTATTTTAATTATTTAACCACTTAATCACACTATAGTCATATTTATATTTATCTCTAAGAAGTTTTAATTTTAATCTAAATTACTCGCTTTTTACAAACAATTCCCGATCGGTTACCCATTATCATATTGCTCCTGCTCCAGCACGCTTAACTTCGTAGTTCCTTCCAATCAATCCTCTTAACCCATGGACCATCATGGCACGTTTTTTTTATTTTGTGAATTCAAACAATTATTTAAATAAAAAATAATAACTAATACTAAACTTGAATTCAAATAATCTTTAATTTAAATAATAATTAATATTTTTGTCTTTTCTATTTAATATTGAATAATTCATATCTATAAATCCGTAAAATCAAAATTTGACAAATAATATGTCTATATCGATTAGAAAAATAAGAGAAATTCCAATATGACATCCATATACTATTTTACATCATGTATATGACTTTTTTTCTTTCATTGTAAAAAAAATCCATTTTCCGGTTGCAAAAAATGGTATTTTTTAAGGATCAACCACAAATATGTTGCAAAACTTGAGAGCTACAATTTTTTAAAATATTATCCCATGTTATATGAACAAATAAACAATTTGTTTCCTATGAAAAGGTTTCAATCCACCTCTTTTGAAAAACACAAATTTCTGCCGATTCAGTTGAAAACTGGTCAAATTTGAACTACAGATACCTCATAGTTTGCTCATAATTTTTGGAAAAAATCAGT
Organism: Alopecurus myosuroides; assembly: GCA_028641055.1. Taxonomy (NCBI): domain Eukaryota; kingdom Viridiplantae; phylum Streptophyta; class Magnoliopsida; order Poales; family Poaceae; genus Alopecurus; species Alopecurus myosuroides. The sequence continues at coordinate 404,974,077 of CM054060.1, read as the reverse complement.
TTTAGGTACACAACTACTTATTTCATCATACATACACCAATATTTTCTTAATATTCAACACCTAGCTACAAACGGTCGTGACCGACGTCTTGACTTTTTTCTGAAACCGGCTTAGAATATTCCAGAAAATTCAAAACAACCCAAAATGATTCAAAACCTACGCGTGGTGTCATTATATATTTCCTAGTATACATCAACAATAATAAACTTGGAATACGAAATTTGTGTTGAAAATGTGTTCACAAAAATAAGCTATATCCTCCGAAGATTTCAGGGTTTCGGGATAAAGGACAGGTGTTATGGTCAAATCCATGGCATAATTTGTTTAAATGTGCCCATATCTAAAAAAAATATGCATCCTGGAAGCACGAACAATGTTGACAAAGGAATATTTCCTTTTCATTGTAAACAGATCCATTTTCCAACCGTAATAAATTGTTTTTTTTGTGAAGGATCTACCACAAAAATGTTGCAAAACTTGGGAGATGCATTTTTTGAAAATACTATACCATGTTATATGAAGAAATAACCAATTTCTTTCCTATGAAAAGGTTTCCATCCACATTTTTTTTAAACACAAGTTTTTGCCAGTTCAGCTAAAAACTGGTCAAACTTAAACTTTAGGTACCTCATAGTTTTCTCATGATTTTATGAAAAAAATCATTTTTAGGTACACAACTACCTATTTCATCATAGATTCACCAAGAGTTTCTCAATATTCAACACCTAGCTACGAAATGTCATGTCTGTCGTCTTGACTTTTTCTTGAAACCTGAAACCGGCTTAGAAAATTCCAGAAAATTCAAAACAACCCAAAATGATGCAAGACCTTCGCGTGGTATCACTATATATGTACTAGTATCCACCAAAAATAATAAATTTGGAATACTACAGTTGCGTGGAAAATGTATTCACAAAAATAAGGTATCTCCTCCGAACATTCTAGGGTTTCGGGCCAAATGACGGGTGTTATTGTTAAATCCATGGCATGATTTCTTTAAATGTACCCATATTCCACACAAATATGCATCTTGGAAGCACGGACAATGTTGACGAAGGAAGTTTTCCTTTTCATTGAATAAAAAAACCATTTTTCATTTTCCGAGTGTAGAAAATGGGTTTTGTTTTTGTAGGACCTACCACAAATATGTAGCAAAACTTAGAAGATGCATTTTTTGATTATACTAGACCATGTTATATGCATAAATAACCAATTTTGTTCCTATGAAAAGGTTTCCATCCACCTGTTTTGAAAAACACAACTTTCTGCCGATTCGGTTGGAAACTGGTCAAATTTGAACTACAGATACACCATAATTTGCTCATGATTTTGGCAAAAATTATTTTAGGTACATAACTACCTATTTCAGCATAGATACACCAAGAGTTTTTTATATTCAACCCCTAGCTACGAACGGTCATGCCCGCCGTCTTGATTTTTTCTTAAAATCGGTTAGAAAATTCCAGAAAATTCAAAACAACCCAAAATAATGCAAGACCTTCACATGGTGTCATTATATATGTCCTAGTATACACCAAAAATAATAAACTTGGAATACGACGGTTGTGTTGAAAATGTGTTCGCAAAAATAAGCTATCTCCTCCGAACATTACAGGGTTTTCGGGCCAAATGATGAGTGTTATGGTCAAATCCATGACATAGTTTGTTTAAATGTACCCATATTCCACAAAAATATGCATATTTGAAGCACAAACAATGTTGACGGAGAAAGTTTTCCTTTTTACTGAATAAAAAAAACCATTTTCCATTTTCCGAGTATAAAAAATTGTTTTTTTGTGAAGGACATACCACAAATATGTTGCAAAACCTGGGATATGCATTTTTTGAAAATACTAGACCATGTTATATGCACAAATAATCTAGTTTTTTTTAAAAGGTTTCCATCCACCTCTTTTGCAAAACACAACTTTCTACCGACTCAGCTGGAAACGGGTCAAATTTGACCTATAGGTGTCTCGTAGTTTTCTCATGATTTTTAGAAAAACAAATTAGTTACACATCTAACTATTTCATCATAGATACACCAAGAGTTTCTGAATATTCAACCTCTAGCCCCGCTGGAGAAAAATCCAGCTTATATGTCTACACCCGGTAACCGTCAACCCTTTCTTGTTTGTTCCGTTCTTGCTCATGAATTTTTTTAAGAATGTAGCTTGAACAATATGCATGATGATGTAGATTTGTTTCTCCTTTTCGAAACGAGCTAAAGATGATTGAAATCCGAATTCGAATGCAAAAGTTATGCTCAAAATGGTGAGTAAGTAAAAAAAATAGGATATGCCGACGGTTGCCGTCGGCGTGGCAAAAAAAAAACATAGACCGACGGGGTTGCCGTCGGCGTAGCCCATTTTTTTCATTATGGGTTAGCATGAAGGGTCTACGCCGACAGCCCTGATATTTGTCCGTCGTCGTATAAAACGACCATTGGCGTTTTTCACTTCTCCCGTAGTGGTATTTTTTCATAAATGTACAACATCCCTAGTGATAATTCTCAATAGTCGGCCCCAACGGGACTCGAGCTCGCCTTGCTAGGCTCACCGGTACTGCATCCCCACTAGACTCGATTTCGTATTGGATCGGAGCATTTGAGTACTTAGTATGCCCTCCTTGAGCATTTGAGTACTTAGGAGCTAGCGCTTACTTACACTAGTGGAAAAACGGGCACTAGTCCCGGTTGGTAAGGCCCATTTGTCCCGGTTGTGCAACTGGGATGGGCCAGCCGGAACAAATGCCCCTCCCCCATTGGTCCCGGTTGTGCCAGCACCCGGGACAAATGGGGCTGACCACGTGGCGAACCTGGCCAGGGGATTTAGTCCCGGTTCTTAACACGAACCGGGATGAATGCCTCCTCTGCCGCGGCAGCAGTTTTGCCATTTTCTCTGCCGCGGCAAAGTTTTTTCTCCGCTTTATTTTTTTCCTTTTTTTTTTTGCAACCAATTCCATTTTACGATACCCCCTGTCACCATACGCTGATAAGGAGACTTGTTGGCCCCTCCGCGGACCTCCCAGATCCCAGGAGAAGAGAGGAGCCCGGTGGCCCTTCACCGGACCTCCGGATCCCACGACAAGAGAGGAGCCTCGGTGGCCCCTCCCCGGACCTCCGTGAATAAGTAATACGTATATATAGAAAAATAAGGAACACTTATATTACATAAGCTAAGTATATGGAGCATATTACATGACCGATGGAATTACAAAATAAAATTTAGCCCGTAATTTCCTCCTGAATTGCTCGTATGCGCTCCCTTGGTAGAAGACCGTCCCGGAGCCGTTTGATCTAATATAAAGAAGAGTGATCAATATATATTACTGAAATAGATGCTAATAAGAAAATTGACGACTGACGTACATTAAGGTGGTTCCCGTCTGACGAATGAACTCGCGGACGAATATATTAGACGGAGATGTTTGTTCATGTCTTTGTCCTAGTTGTTGTGTTTGTTCCAGCACCATTCCTGTAGTCATTGGCGGAGAGTGAACAAAACATAAGAGGGGTACAATTTATAAGCACAAAAAAATGTAAAAAAAAATGTCCAGCTCATATAATAGAAGCACAAAAAAATGACCAATTTTTTTTAAAGAAATAGTCGGAAAAGGGACACAGCGGATGCCTGCCTCGTAATCCCCAACCGGCCTCCCCTTCCAAAACCGCGTCCACTGGCCATGGACGCAGCCTTTCCCACGTCTTTAATTAAGCCCACTGGCCACGTTCGGTCAAAGGGCCTTCCCCAACCGCGGCCACGCGGGGTCAAAAAGGGGCCACTGGCCAGCGACCCAGTGGCTGCCTCGCATGCTCCCACGTCCCCACGTCTTTAATTAAGACCCATAACCGCAGCCCCGCGCGGTAAAAGGGACCACTGGCCAGCGACCCAGTGGCCGCCTCGGCTTCCATGCGCCCCCGCTTCCCAACCCGTGGCCACGAACGGTCAAAAAGGGCCCATCGGCCAGCGACCCAGTGGCCACACGCCCCTGCCTCGGCTTCCCCGCGCATTCATGGCTAACCTGCAACCGCCGCCACGTTCTCACCACCGGTTGGCACGCCATCGCCGCCCGGGTCCTTTTTAAAGGGGCCCCGTTGCCCCGTACACCGGCTCACCCCGCTTCCAGCACGAACCGTAACCCTAGCCATGTCGCCCCGCCGCTGGTTCAAGCGCACCAAGAACGGGCACGAGGCCGGGTCCTCCAGCGGCGCCGGACAGAGAGGCGGCGGCGTCCCCCCCCCCCACCGCGGGAGGCATTCGGCTTCGGTCCGGGCGGCATCCGGATCGGGGGCAGCACGCGCGTCCCCGCACCACCTCCGGCAGCGCGCAACTCGCTGCCTCGCGCTGCGCCAGGCAAGAGGTTCCGCCAGTACGTGCGGAAGGAGGCGGCGATGTGGCACTGGGAGACCGCCACGCCGGTCTTCTGGCCGGACGTCCACCTCCCGGACGGCTAGCACCTCAACCCGCAGCAGATCCTGGTGCCGCCGGCCCCGACCAATGAAGGCGCTCGCGAGGAGATAGATCGCCGGCGCGCTCCTGCCGGCCCACCTCCTCAGGGACCGCGCCTACGCGCGGAACTCTCCGAACTGGAACGTATGGTTCCAGCAGGAGCACGACCAGCGCCGCCGCTCCTACTTCCCTACGCCCCCGGAGGAAACCGCAGAAACGTACCCAGCGCCGCCGCCCGGCAGCGAGCCGGAGCTGTGGTTCGAGGAGGACATCCTCGACGACGAGGAGGACCCCGAGCTGCAGGCCTCTATGGAGGCCGCCTACGCGGCCTCCCACCGCTCCCTCGTCGAGGACGAGATTAAGCGCTGGGAGCAGGTCCTCGCCTCCGCGGCCAGCGGCGCGGCTGCCGACGCGGCCGTGATGCCGCCCACCGCCGGCGCCGTGCTGGAAGACGATGAACGCCGCCATGGAGGCGTCGAAGGACCAGCCGGATCCAGAGCCGATGTCCCCTGGCCTCGAGTATGGCATGAGCTGGGCCTGGAACGGCAGAGAATGGTCGCCGGAGGAGCTGCCGCCGCCACCGAAGGGCGCGCCCCCGATGCCTCAGCAGCTGCCACCGGCGGGCGCTCCCCAGCTGCCTGTCCACCTGTGTGTCCAGTCTCCGTAACACTGCATATCCTCCGACGAGGAGGAGTAGGCCGGCGCCGGCGCGCCCCCGGCCAGCTAGTACCTAGGCTTGCTACCCCCCCCCCCCCAAGAAACGGCCGGCCGCCTGTGGCCGCGCCGCCGCCCCATGCATGTAAGGACGACCAATAGGGCCGTCGTCAAGAAACGGCCGGCCACCTGTGGCCGACCCCCCCCCCCCCCATGTAAGCACCGGTCTTCGGACCTTTTTAATATATGAATGCATTCCCCTCCCAAACTCGTCCCCCGGCCAATCTACGGCCTAATTCATCCCCGCCGGCGGAGCCAGCACCGGCGGGATCTTCGTATCCATCCCCGCCGCCGGCAGGGCTTCTCCTATGCTAGTCCGGTCGGTCCCGGGTGGTTGCTCGTCCTAGAGAGAAGGCCTGGATATTTATACAAATGGGCCTCTAGTCCCGGCCCGTGCAACCAACCGGGACTAGAGGTACCCCCTTTGGTCCCGGTTGGTGGCACGGGCCGGGACCAAACGTATTTCAAAATTTGGTGCCACCCTGCGCGCCCAAATGTTTTAGCGCCAAAATTTGAAAATTGTTTAAATATTCACATGAATAACTTCTATATACTTTCGAATTTGACAAAAATTTCAACATGAAAATGCTTGAATTTGCCTAACTAATTCAAATCCATTTTATGTTTAACTAAATAATTATTCTAACTATTCAAACTATTAACTGTTTTACTATTTGCATATAATTTGAATATAAATATCTTATATTGTTTTAAAATTAGTAACAATTACATTAATAGCAACATAATTAACAGACTCCTTGACTCACTGGCCGTAGAGTGTTTACGTACAAAACCACAAATCAGTTTCTAGAGTTTTTCGGTTTGTGTCTTCTTCTTTTGTGTCACTTTGTTCGGATTTCGCCCCAACCATGAACTATCTTCATCATTTATTTTGTTTTCTATTGTTTTCCTTTATGTTTTCTATTGTTTTCATTTTATTTTATCTTGTATTATTTTTGTTTTCTCTTGTGATCCTCCGAGGGAGTCCAGAGCATAAAAGGCATCCGGGTGATCCTTCTCAATGCAATCGGAAGCAACCGCGTCATAATCACGTGGCAGTCATGAGACTTCAGGTTTTGGAATTTTTTCTCTGCCATGTTTATTATCCCCATTATATTCGACGAGAAGCCAGACGGAACCTTGATACTGTAAAGGACTTCCAAAAATATTTCCTTCTCTGCTTTAGTAAAAGCGTAGCTGCTTAAGTAATGTCGCCCTCTATCCGTGTGCTTGTTGCTTGGGTCTTTCATACGTTGCTGGTCCTCTCGTGCTTCTGGCGTATCTTTTGACTTCCCATACACGCTCAGGAAGCATAGCAGATTGACCCAGAGATTCTTTGTCACGTGCATCACGTCCATCAAATACCGTACCTCTAAAACTTTCCAATAGGGTAGCTCCCAAAATATAGATTTCTTCTTTCACATGGGTGCGCGCTTATCAGGGTCGTTTGGAACTGGTTGGCTGCCATCACACTTACCAAAGATTACTTTTAGGTCCTTGACCACATCGAAAAAATCATTACCACTATGGAGCTCAGGCTTCTTCCGGTTATCTGCCTCACCTCTGAAATGCTTCCCTGCTTTCTTTCTTACGGGATGCTTGATCGGAACAAATCTACGATGCTCCAGGTATACAACCTTTTTACATTTATCCAAATAAACGCTGTCAGTCTTATCTAAACAGTGTGTGCATGCATTGTATCCCTTGTTTGTATGTCCGGAAATGTTACTAAGAGCAGGCCAATCATTGATGGTTACGAAAAGCAACGCCCTTAGATCAAATGACTTTTGTTCGTTCTCATCCCACACACGTACACCTGGTTTGCCCCACAATTGTAAGAGTTCTTCCACTAATTGCCTTAGATACACATCAATGTAGTTGTCAGATTGCCTCGGGCCTTGGATGAGAACTGGCATCATAATGAACTTGTGCTTCATGCACAACCAAGGAGGAAGGTTGTACATACATAGAGTTACGGGCCAGGTGCTATGACTGGAGCTCTGCTTCCCAAAAGGATTAAAGCCATCTGTACTTAGACCAAACCATAAGTTTCTCGCCTCTCCTGTAAAGTCCGGGAAGTCTCTCTCGATCTTTCTCCACTGCGATCCATCGGCAGGGTGTCTCAACTTTCCGTCTTTCTTACGGTCTTCTTTGTGCCATCGCAACAACCTAGCATGCTCTTTGTTTCTAAACAGCTGTTTCAACCGTGGTATTATAGGAACATACCACATCACCTTAGCAGGAACCCTCTTACGGGGGGGGGGGGGGGGGGGGCTCGCCGTCAACATCACCAGGGTCATCTGCTCTGATCTTATACCGCAGTGCAGTGCATACCGGACATTCATCCAAATTCTCGTACTTCTCACCGCGGTAGAGGATGCAGTCATTAATGCATGCATGTATCTTCTCCACATCTAATCCTAGAGGGCAGAGAGCTTTCTTTCCTTCGTACGTACTCTCAGGAAATTCATTATCCTTTGGAAGTTTTGGCTTCATTAGTTGAATAAACTCTCAAATGCCTTGTGAGTCACACCGTTCTATGCCTTCCATTTCAGCAACTCCCGTGTTGTACCGAGCTTTATGCTACCATCTTCGCAATTTGGGTACAACAACTTTTTGTGATCCTGTAACATGTTGTCCAGCTTCAACCTCTCCAATTTACTTTCACAGTCTATCCTTGCATCAGCAATAACTCGGCCAAGATCATCATCGGGCTCTTCTGATGCATGTTCTTGATCACCTCCTTCTTCTGCATTGTCTTCCATTGCAGTATCACCGTATTCAGGGAACAAAGGATCTTCTTCTTCTTCATCATCGTCTTCCATCACAACCCCTCTTTCTCCATGCTTGGTCCAGCAATTATAGCTGGGCATGAAACCTTTCCGAAGTAGGTGGCCGTGAAGGATTCTTTCGGAAGAGTGCTCTCTGACGTTCCGACAATCAACACATGGGCAAGACATAAAACCATTATCTTTGTTCGCCTGAGCTACAGCAAGAAATGCATTCAGGTCTGCCATATACTCGGAAGTGCGTCGGTCACCATACATCCATCGGTGCCGTGCATCCATCTCCATCGTATAATTAAGTTTATCAAAATACATTACAATAACATATCAATAGAGAAATGACCACAGTACATCGACAAATATTACTTTTTTATGTATCAGTTACACATGAAAAAGTTAAGTTTGTTAATCTCGGTCGAATATACCATTTTCAGTGAGCTTATGTGTGGCTCGGGAATTTCGTCGAACACCTCGTGTGCATAGTAAAATAAAACACACTAACACCCACCTCTCTCACACCTCCAAGCAAAAAAAAAAGATGGAAGGGGGGGGCTGGGGCAGTATATATAGGGGAAGGGGGACATTTTTCCCGGTTTGTGGAATGAACCGGGACCAATGCCCATGCGCGTGCCACGTGGCCTGTGGCTAGGCATTGGTCCCGGTTCATGCCACAAACCGGGACCAATGTCTCCCCACGAACCGGGACCAATACCCCCAGACGATTTCTGTTGCCCCGGGCGCACAAACCGGGACCAATGCATAGCATTTGTCCCGGATTTGGTTGCAACCGGGACAGGTGCCCCCTTGCCCCTGGACGAAAGGGGTTGTTTCCACTAGTGTTACTTTGGTTAGTTCGAGTTCTACCCTTTGATCACTCTGTATATCTTAATAATTTTCACTGTTAAATTTGTATTGGCAACTCTGGAGTTGTATTTGACAACTTAGTATGCAACCCTTGAAAATTTTCTTATCACCATCCACCGCCACTCTACTAAGTGCTAACAAATGCAAGGAAACTAACCTGAAAATAATTTCCGCAGAACACTGAAAATGCTCGTAGTAGTTGGGCAGGCCCCGTTAACTGTAGTGATATACAATCAAAAGGAAAAGGTCCATAACAAAAACAAACATGAACAAAGAAAGCCAATAGCACCTCGGGCTTCATCATCTCCGTTGCAAGGTATCTTTTTTTTTTTTTTGATAAAGGGAAGTATATTAATATAGCGGAGATACATGCAAGGTATCTCATGAGGAGCAGTGGTAGCGCACGGCTCAACAATGATAAAGTATGAAGATTCAGCTTAGTCACATAAAGTGAGTCAAAACCACACAAGGGAACAACACCCGGAGAAAAAAAACTTAGCTCGTCAAGATCATTTTGTTCTCAAACATGGTCGACTCTGAAGTTTGATCTGTAATCCCAACGCATAGCTGTACTGCAACCATGCATATAAAAATTTCAATAATTTTTTTTAGCATATTTCGCAGTTCAGCGAAAATATTTTAAGCAATTATGAGGTTTGTCAGGTGCGTTTATAGTAGCACTCACCACACTCCACCCGTATTTAGGAGCAGGGGAAAAAAAGATGATGAAGGATTATGGCTCAGCATAAAATCTACATGTAGCATATTGCCATCCTCTTTTGAATAGAGCACTACAAATATCATATTTGCCGCGTCCTTCTTGAAGGCATCGTCGTGGCGGTGCTCCAGCTTCTCTGCGCCGGGTTCTCCGGGGAAAACCATTGATCCCTCGTGGGATCGTGCGAGGGCGGCGCTCCTGCGTCGCTTCCCTTTTGAGGCCTCGCCTGGGATGTTCCGTCGGCCAGAGGGAGCTGCGGAGTCTTGGTGGTTGGCGGCAGCGGTTTTTTAGTATTTAATATTTGCATATTTTTTATTGTAACAAGAGCACTATAAATATCATTTCACCACAAAATTTGGCAGTATGTAGCACACCATGGTGTCGTCGTCTCTCGGTACGTGTCGTCATGCGCCATGGTGGCGTCTGTGATACAATGTGACAGTGACGTAGCATCTCTCGGCACAGCCCGCAGCTGGGTTCCTCCTCGACTTGTCAAGTGTCGACCACGTCAATGTACGTGTTGGCCTGGAGACTTCCTTGCTGAGCTGGAGCTGGAGCTAGACGCATAGGTACAGTCTACATGAACCAAGTCATCTCATGTATAAAAACAGTACACTAGAATCTGTCCTCTCCTGCCGTACAGCTGAGCTCTCCTTATAACAATACAAAAAATATGGAACCGCGTACTACACCTGTAAGATTTGCGTGCCAGCCAGCAGCAAGCTGGAGTGAGTATTAGGCATGCTAGCATGAGACGGCCTAATTTAGTACTAGTAGCAATGTCAAAACCGGACTAATATTAGACACGTATACATACAATCAGATAATCAAAACAAACTTGTATCTAAACCTGCACGTATCGTGTAATAAATTGGCTACCTTCCCTGTAAACGAGTAAAAGGGCTGGCCTACCCGATGGCGCCGCTACTATACTCATCCGTGCGGCGGTCACCCTTTTGTGCGCATGCCTCGTGTCCGTCGTGACCCAAAGACATTTTCCAGTGCGAGCATGAGCCCTGTCTACTTTCTGGGCCGTGACTAGCTCATGGATCATCAGTGAGGCAAGTCTACACTTGTGGAAAAAAGCCTTCGGTCTGCCTATCTAGTCTCGGTTAACCAATCAGTGAGGCAAGTCTACACTTGTGGAAAACAGACCTTTGGTCTGCCTATCTAGTCTACCGGGACAAATTGGTATCTAGTCCCGGTTCCAACTGGGAGGGGTTATAGGTTGGTCATTTGAGCTGAAACTTATACATGTCTATAGACGATGTGAAAATTTATTTACGCAAAGTTTGTCAAAAAGAATTTTTATCATTTTACATATAAAAGGACTCCATGCCAAAGGATTTCAATTTTGTGAGTTCTTCTCCATTTTCTTTTATTTTTTAAAAATGGCCATGGCTATTCATTAAGAGGTCAAATTTTTCAAAACTAGCGATGCTTCTGTGATACAATAACTACTTGTGTATTTTAAAATGACTTTTGTAAAATTTTGAAAGCAAACTATCACACACGTGTAGTTCAAATTTGAATAACTTTCGGAAAATCGGCATAAAGTCATTTAAATAGATGAAATTAGGTAGAAATCGATAAAATTCCTAATACTTGGGTATTATCCATAAATATGTGCTACTTTGAGTGGAAATTATATGGGTGCCTTATTGCGACCTATCTTTTGCACTTGCTTCACAAAAAAATCATTTTTGACACTTAGAAAATAGAAAATGATCCTTATAAAAATAATTCGAAAAATCACTTTAGCACCATTGTTTACCATACCAAGAAACACATTTCTGCCCAATATGTGATCTATTATGAGTAAGTAAAAGTACAAACAAAAACAAATGTGAATTGATTGCAGTAAATGGAACCAACAAAAGGGGGGAGCTATGTCGACGACATTACCGTAGGCATAGCTCTGGTGCATGCTTACGGTCCTCGTTAGGGCTAAGCCAACGCTCGTTTTGCGCCGATGGTGGCCGTTGGCATAGCTCCCAGGTACGCTAACGACCATTTTGCGCCGATGCTGGGCGTGTTCATTGTGCCGACAATCCCGACATTCGGCCGCTAGCTTAGCTCCTGGCCGACGGCATCTTAGCTGATTCCCCACTAGTGGAAACAACCCCTTTCGTCCAGAGGGGCAGGGGGCATCTGTCCCGGTTGCACCAAAAACCGGGACAAGTGCCATGCATTGGTCCCGGTTCGTGTGCCCGAGGCAGCAGAAACCACCTGGGGGCATCTGTCCCGGTTCGTGGGGAGCCAATGGTCCCGGTTCGTGGCACGACCCGGGACGAATCCCTAGCCACAGGCCACGTGGCGCGCGCATGGGCATTGGTCCCGGATCATCCCCCAAACCGGGACCAATGTCCCTTCCCCTACAAATGCGGCCACAGCCCCGTCCCTTTTTTTTAGCTTGGGGGAGTGAGAGAGAGGTGTGGGTGGTAGTGTGTATTATTGTACCTCGTGGCGCGGGAGTCCTGCCGCGGGAGTCCTGCCGCGTGGCGCGGGAGTCCTGCCGCGTGGCCATGAATGCGCGTTATAAACTGCCGCACCTCCACTCCACGCACCGTCGTGCCACCACCATGCCTCCGAGGAGGAACAACACTACCGGTTTCCGCGGAGTCCGATCGCGGCAGAACGGAATGTTCACCGCGACTATCCGCTTCGGGGACGACCGCATCCCCCTCGGCTCCTTTGCGACGGCCTCGGAGGCCGCCCGCGCTTGGGACGCGGCGGCCTGGCGCCTCAGCCGCACGCGGTCGTTGATGAATTTTAACGACTGCCACACCCTCTGGGAAGCGGAGGCCAGGGCGCCGACGCCGCAGATCGTCACTGCCGCCGACCACCGCCACCTCAGGCACCGCGCGTTTCAGGGCCTAGTCGACGCCAGGGACGACCGCGTGGTTCGCGAGTATTACCGGAACAATCCGGGTGAGGAGAGCGCCGACGAGGAGCTATGGCAGACCCGCGCGGCTGAGCGGGCGGAGCGGCGCCTCGAACGCCACCTCGAGTTAGATGCCGCTCGGGAGGCAAGGACGAAGGCGCTGCAAGCGCTCCGTCGGGCCGACCACGCCGGCGAAGTCTGGGCCTCCGACGATCCGAGGTGGGGGGCTATCTCGGAAATACCATCATGCACCTCCTCCGACGACGAGGAGGTCACCGACGACGACGAGGACGAGGAGTAGCGCGCTAGCGCGTATGTTTTCTGTTGGCTGTTTAATAAAATAATTTGTTGTATTCCGGCAAACAGTGGCCCTCTAGCTCGTCTGTTTTCTGTTTTCCGTGTGATTTTTCCTGATTTGTTGGATTCAGATCTAATGGCATTTCGATAGACGTTAAAAAGAGGGGGACATGCATTTCGATAGATAAACAAGGCACGGTACACATAATGGCAAGATTGGATCTAAATCTAAACGGAGAGCATAGATCTAAATAAACAAGGCAGTACATAATGGCAAGAGTGCATCGATCTACTAGTCATACTCCTGCCTAGGCGTATAGTACATGTACTCGTAGTCGTCGTACTCGCCGCCGCCGTCGTCACTATCGTCTGACGGTGCTCTGCACTCCCTCGGAGGATCACGACTCCAGGACTAAGGGTAGCGCAGGCGGGGGATATCGCCGGCCCTGATGTAGTTCATGACGCTCTGTAGAGTCCGGCCGGACCACCAGAGCCGACGACCGGCCTCGTGAAAGTTCCTACGAGGCAGACCGTCCTCCTCATACCTGGCGAGCGCCCTCTCACGCCGATTGATGAAGAAGGCATCCCAAGTATGCTGGTTATCGGGATGCCAACTGGGATTTCTCCGCTGCTCCGGCGTGAGCTCGTGGTAGTAGTGGTTCGTGATGGCCGCCCGACGCGCCACACCTTCAGGAAGAGGAGGGACCGGCACTCCTCCGGCGCTCAGCATCCAACCGGCGGGAACGTTGTAGCCGGTCGGGCAGGGGTAGTTCGAGGCGGAAAGTGCCTCCGCCTGGATGAATGTTAGAGTGGGTAGGGTAGAAGCCATGAGAGACTGGTGAGTTTGTATGTGTTTATGCCAATGGTGTGGCAATGCATACATATATATATATATAGCGAGAAGAAAACATCCCTTTAGTCCCGGTTGGGGACACTAACCGGGACTAAATGGGTTAGGGTTTCGTTTGGACCAATCAGATAGAATCACACGGATCGTGTGTTTGTTTCAACCGCTTGTGAGTCGTTGGATCCGGGGTTTGTTTCTTTCCAGCTGTTGTGAGCCGTTCGATCAGGGCTATGGTGTGTTTTCTTTCGAGCTGTTGTGAGCCGTTGGATGAGATGTTTCTTAACCGTTGGATCAAAACCCTAGCTCAACACTTTGTGATCCAGAGGACCCTATATATAGCCCAGCTTCATACACCAGTCATTTCATCTTCCAAATACAAAACATCCGGATTCACCCTCATACGTCCAGTCGTGCATTTGGTATGCATATATGCACCCAGTAGCCACGGTCGGGCTGTATGATGGCGATACCGTCTGTTTTGTTCCACACCCCCTTAAGGTTTGATACATCATATATACTCAATTCATCGAGCAAATACAAAATATCCGGGTTCGACATCATACGTCCTGCCGTGCATTTGGGTCAGTGTTTAACACATTCATCCCCCTTTAACACATTCATCCATGCATGCTTGGGTCAGTGTTCACTTTGAGCTCGGGTAGTAATGTGCACGGGAACATCCTCCGCGACGGCCGAGCACGACAGAACATAATGTTTACCGCATCCCCCTCAGTGTTCGTTTGTTTTCTCTTTTCAATAAAAGAATTTTTCCTGTACAAAAAAAATAAATAAAAGAATTTGTATTCCGGCGACATTGCGGCGCGCTAGCGCGTCTGTTTTCTGTTTAATGTAATTATTACTAATTTTAAAACAATATAAGATATTTATATTTAAATTAAGTGCAAATAGTGAAATAGTTAATAGTTTGAATAGTTAGAATAATTATTTAGGTAAACAGAAAACGGATTTGAATTATTTACGCAATTTCAAACAATTTTAATGTTGTAATTTTTTTGTAATTTGAAAGTATACATATTTAAGATATTCAAAATTTGGCGCTAAAACAATTGGCGCCGGCCCACTGGTTCTGGCGCGGGCGACCAGCCGGGCCTTTCGTCCCGGTTGTTGCCACCAACCGGGACGGAAGGGTCTTTCGTCCCGGTTGTTGCCACCAACCGGGACGAAAGGGTCATAGGATATAAACACGTCACCGCTCCCCTCAGTTCCAGACCGCGCGCAGGGACGAAATCGACGCCGCCAGGCTGCCCATTTTTTCCGTCCCCCCGCGCCGCCCCTCACCCCGTCGGCATCCGCGCCGCCCCCCTCGCCCCGTCGGCATCCTCCTCTGTGGCGCCGCTCTCGACTCCGTCGAGCGCACCCACCCCCCCTCGGCCCCCCCTACGCACCCTCTCCCGTTCGCCTCGGCCGCGCGCCGCCCTCTAGGTCCCGTCGCTGCCCCGCGCCGCCCCTCGATCCCGTCGCTGCCCCGCGCCGCCCCTCGATCCCGTCGCTGCCCCGCGCCATCCTCCACCGCCCCGCGCCGCCGGCCCGCCGCTGCCCCGCGCCGCTGCCCCAAGAGGAGGTAAAAGGCCTGCCTCCATCTCGCCCTAACCTGGGGCCTTTTTTGTTTTTTTTCCTTTTTTTTACTTAATTACTGTTTTTTATTATTGTTAGAATTATTAGTTTACAAATGTTAGAAATTTTAGATTTGTACGTTTAGAATTGATATAGGAAATTTAGGAATATTAGAATTATTAGCTATGAATGTTAGAAATTTTAGATTAGACTTAGAAATTTTAAATTTGTACGTTTAGAATTGATATAGGAAATTTAGGAATATTAGAATTATTAGCTATGAATGTTAGAAATTTTAGATTAGACTTAGAAATTTTAAATTTGTACGTTTAGAATTGATATAGGAAATTTAGGAATATTAGAATTATTAGGTATGAATGTTAGAAATTTTAGATTAGACTTAGAAATTTTAGATTTGTACGTTTAGAATTGATATAGAAAAATTAAGAATGTTAGAATTATTATCTATGAATGTTAGAAATTTTAGATTAGACTTAGAAATTTTAGATTTGTACGTTCAGAATTGATATAGAAAATTTCAGAATGTTAGAATTATTATGTATAAGCAATTTTAATGAAGTGGATCTGAAATATATACTTTTTTTGTATAGTATGGAGCCAAGAGACGAACATGCCGAAAATATGATCGAGGGTTTAATCCGCGGGCCCAACGTAGAGCCCAATGTGAGCCAGTGGATGAACGACTCCGGTGAGGGAGATCCGGTGCTCACCCAGGGAGACGACTCCGATGAGGGAGAAGCCGACGGCTCCGATATGGGAGCAGCCGACGGCTCCGGTGGAACCATACAAATTACAAACACCGGCTCCGAGGTGCATATATATATATGTTAATTAATGAAGCATCCGTTGTCTATATACATGTATTAACAGTCTTTATATTTTTAGCCATCCGGTTCAAATATATCAACCGGAAAAAAGTCTAAACGAGGCGCAACAAAGAAGTTGAAAGATACAGAAAGATACAGGATCGACACGATCACAGCAGACGGCGCACCCGAGCTTCCCGCTGATGTTGCCCAAAAATTTGTGAAGCAATGCGGAGTGCTAGTTAGAGATCACATCCCGATCACTGTTAATGAGTGGAATGAGCCAAAAGATCCGCGGAAACAAGGAATTTCATATGTCGGCAAAATAGCCAAAGATCATCTTTTCTCAAAGATTTTGGCTAATTTCACCTTACCCGTGCCGGAGGTGGACGAGAATGAAGCGGATGTGAATGAGGCCGATGTTACTAAAATGAAACATGAGATACGGGAAAAGGTCAAAGCGTGGACCCTGAAAAAGATGGCCGAGCAATTCAAAAACTGGAAGAAAAGATTGAACCTTGATTATGTTAAGAAGAACAAGACTCCTGATTTCACTCAAGGGTATGAGAAAATAAAACCCGTATGGCCAGACTTCGTGAAGTACAAGCTGGCAGAGAATGAACTGGAAAGGACGAAAACAAATGAGAAAAACGCCGGCAAAAAGGTATATCACCATGTTATGGGGCAAGGTGGCTACAAGGGTTCCAGTCCCAAGTGGGAGACATGGGAGAACAACCTGCTTCAGCAGGGGATCACTCCCGAGCCGTTCTTGTGGGTCGAGCGGACAAGGTCATGGTTCTACGGGCATGGGGGCAGGTTGGACGCCGAAGGAAAAGCAATATATAACCTAAGGCATAAAGAGAGTCGTCCTCTACCCATAGAGAAGCTGAGAGACGCAATAAAGGACGTTAAAGATGGGAAGTTCGTTCCAGATAGAGAGAACGACGAGCTCACACGCGCCCTCGGAAATAAGGAACACGCAGGGCGTACACGGGGCACAAAAGGCACTCCTCCATGGAGTGTTGCGTTCGACTCCACCAAAAAGTTATACCCAGATAGAAGCCGTCAACGTAAAAAGGACAAGGAGGCAGCTGAAGCAGAGAATCAGGCAAACTGGAGGCGTCAACTTGAAGAAATGGTAAAGCTTACACAGGATGTAGCAAAGAAGCAGCAGGACCAAATTAACACACTTAGCCAGCAGATAGTGTCTACCGGCGCATCAGTACACATGCTAGAAGTTGAAGCTGAGGCTCCCGACGCCGCACATTCTCATCGCAAAAGCAACGTTGCGTCCACGCAGCTACCGGATGATGATGCACCACCGACGATTTACCCGGTGGACGAGATCACGGAAATGACATCCTGTGAGCTCCACGTGAAGGTCGTCAATATAACCATCAAGGCGGCGGCCGGCTATGTCTTACCGATTGGCAACGAACCAACTCACCATTGTCTCCCAGTTCCACGGGGCTACGCTGTTGTTGGGGTCGATGAAGTTGCCAACGGATTCGAGCGGGTAAAGCTTGATTTTCCTGAAGGTGAAGATGAAGAGTTGACTGAACTCGGAGAAGCCAAGAACTCGACCGTTCTATGGCTAAAGGAATGCATTGTGCTCACAAATCAGACGGCAAAGCCATCGAATTCTCGCATTTCTCCAGCGCAAAAGTCTCCAGCGCGGTCGCCTACGCCGTGCACGTCTCCAGCGCGGTCGCCTACGCCGCCGCGTCAGCCCTCTCCGCCCACTAAGTTTCTGCCGAAACGTAAAAAATCACCGAAACGTCAACGGTCACCCCTCCCGAAGGTACCAAAAGAGGTACCCAAATTACCTTACGACTATACTCCCGAGGAAAACCAGAAAATCGCAAAGGACCAATACGAGGCGTGGAAATCAAAGCGGAAGGAGAAGCAAAAGCCAGATTTCCCCGAGACCGAAGAAGAGATAGAACGAGCTTGGAAAATGGTGAAGACTCTTCATCAACCCGAGCCGAGTCTGTCATCTGACTATGACCGCTTTATTCTGAAGTCACACCAGGAAATGGTGCGGTCGACGAAGAGTTGTAGCACAAGCGGGAAAAACGGAAAATCAGTTGCTCAGCTCGGAGAGCAGAAAAAACAATCCACGTCCCCGCTCAAAGTGATTTCCAATACCCAGGTGGGGCCGAGCACTAATATTGCTGACGAGGATATTGATCCGGAGTTTATAACAATGTACGCAGACAAGGCAGCTGATGCGGGTTTGTCCATTGCTCAGTATATGCAAACAATGGACTACTTCCCCGCAGCTGAGTGTGCGTACAAATACGAGTATAAGATGCCTCTTGTCAAACCCGAGGAGATAAAGGATCTACCAACGAAAATGCGAAGAGTGCATAGTTGGTATATGAAAGCCACTGAACAATCTATGGACTGGATATATCTCAGCGTTAGGGACGAGCACTTTGGAACTGGAAATGGATATGTTATGATTCAATTTGAGTAATTGTTTCAGTTATACCAGCAGCAGGCCCTCGACAAGACTATCCTTAGTGCCTATTGTCTGTAAGCACTTATTTCTCTAGCTCACCTCATTCAATTGCATATTCATATATATATATATAGTACACTCATATATTATAATTGCAGAATGAAGATTCTCGAATGCAAAAGAGGTGGAATCTATGATATTGGGTTCATTGATCCAAATATTGTTTATGACAAGACTCTTCAGGAATATCCCAAGGATACAGAAAATAATATTCTGAGCGCAATAATATTTAACCAACACCGACGGGAAATACTATTTCCTTACAACTTCAAGTAAGTGTGTTACTCTGTTGTGAACATTCTGTTTCCTTACTCGATGTTCACTGTATAATTGATGAGTTCTGCGTGCGCAACTTCCACTATATTCTGCTAATCTTCCAAATTGACAAAGGAAAAGTAATTGTAATGGACCCAAAACGTAAACCCCTCTCAATGTGGGCTGACATGCAGGAAATGATCCAGCGGTAATTTCAATCTTTATTAATATTCAGTATTTATATATGGCAATATATCGACTACTTTGTTTCATTTTCGGACATCAAGTAATTACTAACTCTTTTTATTCTTTTTCTTTCTCGGGTAGGGTTTGGAAGAGGTTCATAAAGAAGTCTCCCGGTGAATGGGAAAAAAAGCTTATATTTGATGTTGTGCAAGTAAGTACTATCTAGATCCGCGCCCATCTCCTTGATTCTAGTGTCGATACCATTATCATGCCTGGTTGATTATTATTTTGATTGAAACAATCTTCTCGTAAAGTGCTTGCAACAAGGAGACGGGAATAACTTGTGTGGATACTACGTTTGCGAGTTCATTCGTCAGACGACATCTCCCACGGGCAGAAATTTAAAGCAACTTTATGTACGTTAGTCGTCAATTCTTCTTATTACTATCTATTTTAGTTACTATCTATATTGACCACTCTTCTTTATATTAGATCGAACGACTTCGGGACGGTCTTCTACCAAGGGACCGCATACGAGCAATTCAGAAGGAAATTGCGGGCTTCTTAGATGCAGAGGTCTTAAACGTAAATGGAGAGTACTATGCGTCCGATTGGAACTTAGTTTGATTTTGTATTACACTCCATCGGTCATGTAATATGCTCGATATACTTTGCCTCCATAATATAAGTGTTTCTTATTCTGCTTTATATATTTATTCACTCATGCGATCTGGGAGCTCTCTGGAGGGTCCACCGAGACTCCTCTCTTCTCGAGGTCCGGGGAGGGCCCGCCCGGAGGTCTGGGGGCCAAAAAAACGAAAATTGTAAATTTCTGCCGCGGCAGAGAAAAGGGCAAAAGCCCTGCCGCGGCAGAAGGGGCATGCATCCCGGGTCGTATTGCGAACCGGGACTAATCGCCCTGGCCAGGATCCATCGCACGGGCCACGTGGTCAGCCCCATTTGTCCCGGGTCCTGGCACAACCGGGACCAAAGGGGAGGGGTATTTGTCCCGGATGCCCCGTCCCGGTTGCACAACCGGGACAAATGGGGCCTACGAACCGGGACTACCTGTTTCCACTAGTGCCCGTAGTGACCAGGTCACATAGCTGGAGGTAGCACGGTTTTTATTTTTCTTTTCTCTCTTGTTTGGTCCTTGTGACCATTCTGTGTAATCAGCCACCTAGTGGTGTCTTTCGTTCTCTCCCAATCTATTAACGCAAAAGCTAACCAAGAGAATGTTTCGCGAAAATAATGAGGACAGTATGCCTCGGCCCGATGGGCACCGCCATGGGAATTCTCACCAATGAGGGAATCAAAAATGGGTCTGTCTACGTGGGTGTCATGGCCTACGTGCGGTCGGTCTACGTGGGTGTCATGGCCTGGGTCGGCAGTTGTGCTCTCCTCGGCGTAGTGGATTAGGTCTAGGTGATGTCGATGGCGACGCGTCCGGCCGGGGAGGCTCGAGCACGCGACACGCTTGCCATGTTTCTCGGTCAGGGAACACGAGCAATCGCCGCGTACCAAGGGAAAGCCACGTGCGTCTCCGTGTTTCATGCCCTCCCCGGATCTGACCACCATCCAGAAAAAAAACCTATTTCCTTGTGCAACACATGTCCGCCGGTTTACATCAGTTGCACTCATGTGTACACATCACTACGGGAGCGCCAGTAGACGCCGACGGCCGGCCAAGACGCTGACGGCCAACTATCGGCCCCCTCGGCGTAGGGTGGTCGGTAGGATCGGCCGCGCACCTGGCCGTCGGCGTCTGTTCCCCTTCGGCGTAGCTACCCTACCCCGACGACCACCGTCGGCTTTGGTTACCCCGTCGGCGTAGTTTTCGTACAGAACGGAATTGGAACGTGCCATCCGTTACGCAGCTAAGACGCCGAGGGGGGGCCGTCGGCGTTACGCCATAGGCTACGCCGAGGGGGGCCCATCGGCGTAGGCCTAGGCTTAAATTTTTTTTTCGCTCGTGTCGAACAAATATGTCTAAATTTAATATAGTTTTATTTGTTTCCCTATATGATTTTAATATATTTATAATTTCTAAGTTAATAGGAGTGGTTGTATACCTCCGAATGTGAGTATCCCGCTCCCCGCGCCCATAAAATAACACGGTGAAATCTCCCGGAGCCGACCCTACGTACAACACATTAATCTCACCGTAAAATAAGTAAATAAAATACTTATTATATGATATACCTAAACATTAATATTAAAAACATAAATGAATCTGTACGGATCCCGAGGCCTCGCAGGCGCCCCTCTTTTGGGAAACCCTGGAACTTGCGGCTGCGTCATGTACCCCCATAGACGGGCATCCAAGAGCGGTAGAATATTAGAACATTCATTATTTTATGCATGGTTAGGTTATAGAAACATGTAAGACAAGTGTGGCTCCGAATTCAAGAAGATTCATATGGGTAGACCCGTAGTGGGCCCCAGAATCCAGCCAAATAGCATCCGCTCCAAACTCCTCTGCGAGTATTCAGGCCATCTTACCGACTCTCTGCGATGCTCGGAGTAGTCATACCCCCCAGCGGATGTCAATAAAGCCATGAAGAACTTCCTGGCCGAGAAAGTTGATGTTATCAAGAGCATCTCCGGACTCGGCCCTTTCACTCGTTCAAACTCGGCTCCTCCGGTAAGAACCGGCTAACACCTTCTATACCGACTATTTTTTGTAATGTATTCCTGCCAACTGTTAACTTTGCCACTTCTTACCCAGGAAATCGACGGGTTTTGGAAGATCGTCACCCCTCCACCTTCTGAAAACTCAGAAGAAGAAGAACCGAGTGATAGCGAGGAAGGTAATCCCGGGTTACTAGGCTAATGCTTTGTTAATCCATTAGAACGGAAATTTCCGTTTACTGATAGGATGGCTCTCAATCGGAGGAGAGCGAGGCTGAGCCCTAGGCCAAGCTAGGCCAAAAGAGGAAACCCAGGGGGGTCACGTTCAAGGTGCCATACTCCTCCATGACCATAGAACCATACTCGTACGCCGGTATGTGCAAGATTAACGAATATCTAACCACTGTATCGTCTCTGAAGGACGTATCTCCTCCACCCAAGCGACGGGTAACCCGGAATTCTCCGACTGACGAGCCCCTCAATCCCAGGATCCCTCAATCGCCCGTTCGCAGAGCCGGTACTCATTCCACTTATTATGATAGTACTCCTCAAAGATTCCCATCTCCAAATCATCCTTTAGCCGGAACAATCCGAGTCTCACTTTCCGACTCTCTGTCAGTGTCTTCCGGGTCTAGCAATGAGCTCCCCAGCGATTTCATCTTGAATACCGGGTAACTTTCATAACTTAACCATATCCATATACTTTGCATGCTTTTACACTATAGCACACTAACTCTTGTTTTCCTTTCCTTAGAGCCTGGGTCACCCTTAGCGATCCGGTGGAAATTCCCGCTGACGACCCCATGAACGAAGACCCGGTGAGTGCTGCCAACCCTCCACCTCCTGATGGGCAAGGGCCGACTAACGTCACCAGCCCAGGAACCGAGTCTCCTCCGCACATGACCCAGGCAGATGATCATGAGGTCGAGTATAATGGGACCCAGAGGAGTGCTGTCGCTCCAAGGACCGCCACTGCTAGGTATGACCCGGAAGAGACAAAGGCAACAGCCCAACCCATTGGCTATGGCGCCGGCTCATCCAGACCGGCTCTCAATGGCCAAAAGGTTGAAAAGCTTCTGGAGGAGTATCGGTCTTTGAAGACCACAGAGGAGGAGATAATCGAGTCTCTGGCGGCTGAGCACCAGGTTAACCTTACTAACATTACTCATAAACTTATCCTAGTCCCCAAGTTCCGGGTGTTCCGTATACAGTCATTCGGTACTAATTAATATGCCTACTAACACTTATTTGTCGGTTTCAGGCTTATGTTGCTCGTACTGATGAACTCTTGACCAAAGATCTCACCAAGAGGCATAAAACACAAAAGAAGAAGCTCCGGGCTGCTGATGAGCTCATCAAAGAATACTCGGCCTTCATTGGCAACATTTTTTATTCCCTCATTGGTAAGTCATCTCATGTATAAAAACAGTACTCTAGAATTGTCCTCTCCTGCCGTACAGCTGAGCTCTCCTTATAACAATACAAAAACACAAAAGAAGAAGCTCCGCATACTACACCCGTAAGATTTGCGTGCCAGCCAGCAGCAAGCTGGAGTGAGTATTAGGGCATCTCCAGCCGTCCCCCCAGAGCCCCCCCCCCAAGCGGCGTTTTTCGCGCCGTTTCGCGCCGTTTCGCACCAGTCACCCCCCCAGAAATCGATTTAGCGCCGCTTTCAACCGTTTTTCGCGCCGTTTGGCGCCGCCAAACCCAGGCCGAACCCAGCGCGATGGGTTCGGCTTGGGGGGGAGAAATGCGCGCGTGGGCAACGCCTGTCTGCGATGGAAGACGATTTCCCACCCTTTTTTCGGCGCTTCCCTCCACTTTTCCCCCCCATGTACCTCTCCCCCCGGTCCATTCCCGCCATTTCCCCCCGCCCCCGAGATCTAGACCCCATGGCTCCCGCCCGATTTACAGGACCGCGCGCCGCCGCCACCGCCGTATCCATTCCCGCGGCCTCCGAACCGGCCAAGAAACCGCGCAAGCCGAGAGCGCCGAAGGAGCGACCTCCCGGCATGTCGAACAAGGAGTGGATCGCCGAGAGGTCGCGCCTGGAAACGGCCAACATCAAGCGCCGGGGGAGGGAGGCGGCGCAGCGGCAGAGGCAGCTGATGGCACAGATGCAGGCGGAGGAGCAGGCCGCCGCCGAGGAAGACGAGCTGGAGGACGAGGAGGAGGCCGCGCCGGACGAGCCACCTACGCCGGTTGCAGCCTCGGTGCCGCTCGCCAAGAAGAAGAGCGCTTTCGGCATGTTCGCCGGCTGGAAGCAGTCGCCGTCGCCGTCGCCACGCATGTCACCGCACCCGCCGCCTGCGTGGTTCGTCGAAGGCGATTCCCTGGGAGGTTTCAACCCCAACCTCACCTTCCCCTACCACCCGCCGATGATGTATGGCGCGCCGGGCTACGCAGCTTGCCCATCCCACTGCCGTGCGATTCTCGCCGGGCTTCAGCCCCAGGACAGCAGCTACATGGAGGAGATCATCGCGTCCGGCTCGATGGCGGCGGCGGCGAGCCCGGGTTTCCTCGAACACAGTGGGGAGTTCTTCACGCAGGGCGGTGGCGACTACGTCGAAGGTGGCTCCGGCACGCAGGCGACGGAGGAGCAGGGCGAAGACGACGAGGCAGACGAGACGCCGGTGATGCCAGAGGGAACAGATCCGGCCGGCGAAGGCCGAAAGCGCCGTGGTCCTGGCCGTCCCCGCAAGGAACCCAAGGTGCCCCTGCCCCCCGCCGAGCCTCGCATCAAGTGGCTGAACAGGGAGGACGCCCTTCTCGCTGAGGCGTGGAAGACGGTCAGCATGGACCCGATCGTCGGCGCGAACTAGCACGTCGACAACTACTGGAAGCGGGTGAAGACGGCGTACGACGAGCGCCACATGATCGACCGCGGCCAGAAGGCCATGGCGAACCATTGGGCGAACATCCAGGCGTCCTGCAACAAATGGCACGGCATCCAGGAGGAGATCTCGATGAGGCCGCAGAGCGGCGCCAACCGCGAGATGGAGATCGTCCGGATGCTCGAGGCGTACAAGAACGACGAGGGCTTCGACTTCAAGTTCCTCCACGTCTTCGTCCTCATCGAGAAGTGCGAGAAGTGGGCGGAGGTGCGGTGGTCGATCAGCAAGGGCAAGGAGTACGTCCCCGACGCGGTTGTTGCAGGTGCGTCCGAAGGGCGTCCGCCGATGGGCCACAAGAAAGACAAGCTGGCTAGGGACGGCGCGCCGGCAGCGGCAAAGCTCCAGGCGTCCATCGAGACGTGCATCGCCGACGCCCAGGCCGGCAGGAGGGAGGAGGTCTCCAAACAGCGATGGGCGGCGCTCATGGCCAACTCGCAGGTCAAGATCGACCTCCTCAGGACTGGCACCGCGGCGAAGAAGAGAAACAACGACCTCGCCTTCCTCACTGGCAGCGACCCGGCCGCGATGACCCCCGAGGTGAGAGCTTGGTTCCTGGCGCAGTGCAACCTCATCCTGACCGACATCAGCGCGCCCCCGGCCCCGACATCGTCTGGTGGTGCCAGCTACACCACCGCGCCGGCAAGCCCGCACGCCGACCTGGAGGATGCCGCGACCGCGACCGCCGTCGACAAGGACGCCGAGCCCGTCGTCGACCTGGAGAATTGCGCGCCCGTCTTCGACAAGGATGCCGCGCCCGCCGGCCGCTCCGACGCCGTCATCGACCTGGAGGATGCTGGACCGAGCTCGCCGCCTGCTCCGACGCCGGCCGACGCTTCTGCCTGATCGCCTACGTTCGCCCACGCCGCGCGCGCTCGTCTGTGTGATTCGATCTGGACTATATTTGATCGCCCACCTGTGGCGTTTTTTGTAATATAATCGCCCGAAACCATGGCTGCTGATCGCCGAACTAGGGCTCTATTTTTTGGAGCGGGAAGATAAACTTTCAAATGATATCGCCGGTTTCTTTTCTAGGCCGCCGAACGGCTGGTGAAATCGCCCCCCTCCCCCCCCAGGTTTTGGTGCGGCCCGGCGCTATCGCTAAAAAACGCCGATCTGAAACCTGGGGGGGCCGAACGACTGGAGATGCCCTTAGGCATGCTAGCATGAGACGGCCTAATTTAGTACTCCCTCCGTCCACTTTTATAAGGCTCACTTCTTACTATTTCAATAGTAAGAAGTGAGCCTTATAAAAGTGGACGGAGCGAGTAGTAGCAATGTCAAAACCGGACTAATATTAGACACGTATACATACAATCAGATAATCAAAACAAACTTGTACCTAAACCTGCACGTATCGTGTAATAAATTGGCTACCTTCCCTGTAAACGAGTAAAAGGGCTGGACTACCCGATGGCGCCGCTACTATACTCATCCGTGCGGCGGTCACCCTTTTGTGCGCATGCCTCGTGTCCGTCGTGACCCAAAGACATTTTCCAGTGCGAGCATGAGCCCTGTCTACTTTCTGGGCCGTGACTAGCTCATGGATCATCAGTGAGGCAAGTCTACACTTGTGGAAAAAAGCCTTCGGTCTGCCTATCTAGTCTCGGTTAACCAATCAGTGAGGCAAGTCTACACTTGTGGAAAACAGACCTTTGGTTTGGCTATCTAGTCTCGGTTGCGTATTGGACCGGGACAAATTGGTATCTAGTCCCGGTTCCAACTGGGAGGGGTTATAGGTTGGTCATTTGAGCTGAAACTTATACATGTCTATAGACGATGTGAAAATTTATTTACGCAAAGTTTGTCAAAAAGAAATTTTATCATTTTACATGTAAAAGGACTCCATGCCAAAGGATTTCAATTTTGTGAGTTCTTCTCCATTTTCTTTTATTTTTTAAAAATGGCCATGGCTATTCATTAAGAGGTCAAATTTTTCAAAACTAGCGATGCTTCTGTGATACAATAACTACTTGTGTATTTTAAAATGATTTTTGTAAAATTTTGAAAGCAAACTATCACACACGTGTAGTTCAAATTTGAATAACTTTCGGAAAATCGGCATAAAGTCATTTAAATAGATGAAGTTAGGTAGAAATCGATAAAATTCCTAATACTTGGGTATTATCCATAAATATGTGCTACTTTGAGTGGAAATTATATGGGTGCCTTATTGCGACCTATCTTTTGCACTTGCTTCACAAAAAAATCATTTTTGACACTTAGAAAATAGAAAATGATACTTATAAAAATAATTTGAAAAATCACTTTAGCACCATAGTTTACCATACCAAGAAACACATTTCTGCCCAATATGTGATCTATTACGAGTAAGTAAAAGTACAAACAAAAACAAATGTGAATTGATTGCAGTAAATGGAACCAACAAAAGGGGGGAGCTATGTCGACGACATTACCGTAGGCATAGCTCTGGTGCATGCTTACGGTCCTCGTTAGGGCTAAGCCAACGCTCGTTTTGCGCCGATGGTGGCCGTTGGCATAGCTCCCAGATACGCCAACGACCATTTTGCGCCGATGCTGGGCGTGTTCATTGTGCCGACAACCCCGACATTTGGCCGCTAGCTTAGCTCCTGGCCGACGGCATCTTAGCTGATTCCCGTAGTGACCAGGTCACGTAGCTGGAGGTAGCACGGTTATCACAAGAGGAATGTATTGCCTACGTCCAGGCCTTGATGCCTCTCTGTTTTTATTTTTCTTTTCTCTCTTGATTGGTCCTTGTGACCATTCTGTGTAATCAGCCACCTAGTGGTGTCTTTCGTTCTCTCCCAATCTATTAACGCAAAAGCCAACCATGAGAATGTTTCGCGAAAACAATGAGGACAGTATGCCTCGGCCCGATGGGCACCGCCATGGGAATTCTCACAAGAGCATTGACTCACTAGTTTTCTAAATAAAGGTTAAACGTACAAGGATTTTTTTTTTCATCTTATTATATATAGGTGGCTTATTGCCCTTCAATTCTTCTACCTTTCTATATACAGGCCTGAGAGACTGAATATGATAAACAATCAAATCAAGCTATATTGATTGTATAATCAGAGTCAATCATCCGTTGAGCATACTGGCGATCTTGTTGATATGCTCTACCACCCTTGTGGGTGCAAAGGCTCAACAAATACCACACGGCCATTGCTTATTGATGAAGGTCACTGCTAGCTCGATGCACCAATCGACACCTCTTGGGTGGTCTCCATCGAAGAAGTTCCTATGAACGAACTGATCGATCCCATCGCCGCATGCTCGGTTGAACTAGTGGATATTGTGTGTTCTTTAGTCAAACACGTCGAGACTGTGATTCCAAATATAATATGCATCCTACGCATTGAGGGTGGCTAATATTTCTAAAACATTAACACACGGAATCCGGATGCTTTTGGTTTGCTCCAAGATCTTGTAATAACTGTAAAATAAAATTCATAGGTGAATATAATATGGAGACAGATGTAATACTTTACGAACGAACCTCTCATATATATAATAAGTGAGATACACATGAAGTTCTCATTTTGTCCTCACTTTTAGTGTGTGACACCACCTTACAATTGATGTGAGTGATTTCGGCTCTCACAATAAGCGTGCAATTCTTTACATAAATTCTGGACATGCTAAAATAGGTCTTTATGAATAAGAAGAAACTAAATTAGATTTTGATGAGAAAAATTGTGCATGAAATTTTCATGGAAATCCAGCATATATTATATTTGAGGTCCATCTTCCATGCACGCATGCATGGTACGTATGTGCTTATTTGTTAGAATTTTCATTTATTTCTTGTTGACTACACCATGCATGCGTAAATAATGGTTTATATAGAAATACCTTGTTACCACTCTACATCGTCTAGACATATCAACTATTTTTCTCTAACACTTTGTGATGATTAATACTACTTCTATTCACGTTTCAGCGGCTCAAATTGAACTGCCAAACCATGTTCTATTAAGTAACAGAGGTAGTATTCAACTAGAAATAATTTATGACATCTAGTAGAGTTAAACACTGAGAAACCAACTCTTAACTAACAAGAAGACTTTTTTCCCTCTCTTGCAACTAAAATATAAGGATCTGTAGGCATCTTAATATAGAAGACTGACATCACCCATTCTAAATGTCCAGATGTCCTCGTATTTTCTATTTCCATGTCACAAAAAACATTTTTTCCAAGTCGATCTAGTCACATATCATGAAGCTTGAAGTTATCCAAAGTATTAGGAGTATGCCGTTACCAAGTTACATTTGTCTTAACATATAAATATGCACACAATATCTAGAATGTGTGATACACTAGAGAAAAATAATCAAAAGTTTGTAGTTGCCGACTTGAAGAATTTAAAAATCCACTAAATACATAATTGTATCAAAAAAGTAATACACTATATTTCTGTTGAAAAGTATGTGCATTGGGTTTTTATTATTTCACATGTGAGCCTACAACATATTTCTCCCAAGATATGTGCCATTTACTAGTAGAGATCAGGTAATCAAACACGTTTAAAACATCTTATTGCACACAGTTTATCGAACCGTCACTTGCAGGGAATGGCGATGGAGTGGGTCATCATATATAGTTTGTGAAAAATTGTGCTATAGGGTAGACCATCACACGCGATTATTTTAAAGAGCGAATTCCAGTTTTACCCCCTAGTTTGAAAATTTTGACACCAATTACCCCATTAATAACTTTTAATCCTAATTATCCATTTAGTAAATGTTTTTCAAATTTTTACCCCTCTTAAAAATTTAGGGAGTTTTGACAGATGGATATTTCAGGCTGCCGGTTGCATGTGGTGTGACATGTATGGAGTTTTTCGTCTCTCAGTTTTTTGGGTCGACGTGGCTTAAGAGGTCGCGGCGGAGGCAGCAAGCAGCGCCAGCAGTTTGTTAAATATGTAGGTTACGTACGTATAACGTACGCCTCGTATACCCTGTACATGTACCCTCTTGTGCATATATAAACACGATCACGTGGAGGCTAAACCCCACGAAACCCTAAACCTACGGTTTCCAACTTGGTATCAGAGCGAGGTTCCCATCGCCGCCGCCGAGACGGATTCCGCCTCCTCCTCGGCGCTGCAGCTCTCCCCGCTTGGGCCCATCGTCCCCGCCACCACCGCCAGCGTCACCAGCCCTCTCATCCCCGCCCCCGTCGTTCGCCTCGAGCGGAGCAACTTCATGCTCTGGCGAGCGCTCACGCTACCGAACTTCGCCGGCGCGGGTCTCCACGGCTACCTTGACGGCACAACGGCGGCGCCCGCGAAGACCATCGTCCAAGGGATGGGTGACGCAGCCGTCACGGTCACGAACCCGACGTATGTGACGTGGTGGACACAGGATCAACGTGTCCTTGGCCTTCTTCACGAATCCATCGCGACGGAGATCTCTTGTCAGCTCATCTTCAAGACCACGGTTGCCGACGTGTGGGACGCCGTCCACTCCATGTTTGGCGCTCAGAGCCGCGCCAACGTGCGGCACCTCAGGCGATGGATCCAGGCGCTGAAGAAGCTCGACTCGTCCGCCGGCGAGTACATGAACAAAGTGAGAGTCCTGGCGGATACCATGGCTGCCGCCTGCGAGCCCCTCTCCGATAATGTCATCATCGACTACATGCTTACCGGGCTTGGCCCCGAGTTTAATCCCCTAGTGGCGTCCATGATCCGAGACAACTCCGATGTCTCGCTCTCCGATTTCTACTCGCACGTCCTCACCTTTGAGTCCATGCTTCATGCTTAGCAATCGGAAGCGCACGCCGAGGACTGGTCCTCCTCGGCCAATGCCGTCTCGCGGTCTGGCTCCTTCTCCAACTACGGCCAGTCGCGCCCCTACACCGCCAACCAGCAGCAGCAAGGCCAGGGCAGCGGTGGACGTCCCTATTCTGGCGCCTACCAGCAGCAAGGCCAGGGCCACTATGGCAGAGGCCAATACAGTGGTGGCCAACATGGCAGCGGCCAATTTGGTGGTACTCAGCATGGTGGCGGCCAGCAGCACAACATCATCCACAACGGTGGCAACGGACGTGCACGCCAGCGTTCACGGTGCCAGATTTGCACGCACTGGGGACATGTGGCCGGAGACTGTCGCAATCGCTACAACCCCGAGTACAAAATTCCTCACCAGCGCTCCGGGAACGCCGCCACGACATCACCCTCGACCAGCTCCACCGACAACCCCCCACCTTTGCTCATGGATTCTGGTGCCACAGACCATCTCACCAGCCACCTCGAGCGCCTCCATGTGCATGATCGCTACGGTGGCAAGGATCAAGTGCACGTAGCAAATGGTGCAGGTTTGTCGATCTCGCACATTGGTCACTCGTCTTTAGCCGGTTCCTCTCTCCACCTGAAAAATATCCTTCATGTTCCCAACATTAGCAAAAATCTACTTTCCGTTTATCGCCTTGTTTCGGATAATGATGTTTTCGTTGAGTTTCACCGTCACTTTTTCTGTGTCAAGGACAAAACCACGAGGAACGTTCTTCTTCACGGTAGAAGCCAGGGTGGCCTCTACCCCATCCCGTTCCATCGCACGTCGCCACCCCCATCACCGTTTCATGCCCTCGCCGCCTCGAAGGTCTCCTCCACATAGTGGCATCAACGCCTCGGTCATCCCGCAAATAATGTAGTTCAAGCTATTGCTAGGGAAAACCATCTTTCGTGTTCTTCTTCAGACAGTCATTTAGTGTGTGGTGCATGCCAGCGCGGCAAGAGTCGTCAGTTATCTTATTCTGCATCTTCTCGTGTTTCAA
This sequence comes from Alopecurus myosuroides, assembly GCA_028641055.1. Taxonomy (NCBI): domain Eukaryota; kingdom Viridiplantae; phylum Streptophyta; class Magnoliopsida; order Poales; family Poaceae; genus Alopecurus; species Alopecurus myosuroides. The sequence goes on along the minus strand of CM054060.1, from coordinate 404,942,863 downwards.
CTATGCCACTTGAATTGATTCATTCTGATGTTTGGGGCCCCGCGGTCTCCTCTTCTGGTGGTTTTAAATACTATGTCTGTTTTATCGACGACTACTCTCGTTTTTGCTGCATTTATCTTGTTAAACAAAAATCTGATGTTGAGCACGTGTTTTACGCTTTTCAAGCGCATGTTGAACGCCTTTTGAGTTCTAAGATCAAGGCCGTTCAGTCCGATTAGGGTGGTGAGTATCACAAACTCCATCGCTATTTCCAGCGCACAGGGATCTCTCACCGTGTGTTGTGCCCTCACACGTCCCAACAAAATGGTGTTGCGGAACGTAAGCATCGTCATCTCGTTGAAACAGGTCTCGCACTTTGCTCGTGCATCGCTCCCATTCCGGTTTTGGGACGAGGCTTTTCTCACGGCGTGCTACCTCATTAATCGAATGCCCACCCCCGTCATCCAGCAAGACACACCCATTCACCGTCTACTACATATCCCTCCCAATTATACTTTCCTTCGCATCTTTGGTTGCGCATGTTGGCCTAGTCTCCGAAAGTATAACACACACAAACTTGAGTTTCGCTCCAAAATGTGTGTTTTTCTAGGGTACAGTCCTATGCACAAGGGGTATAAGTGTGTGGATCGGTCTACAGGGCTCATTTATATTTCCCGTGACGTTGTTTTTGACGAGGTTGTTTTCCCCTTTGCCACACCCGGTGTCGTCGTTGATGTCTCCACCCTCGAGCACTCCATCACATATCCTTCATACGAACCGCTACGAGTGCTCATGTGCGGAATTACGACCTCTCTTATTTGTTTACTGACACGCCCCCTGCAGTTTCTCTGTCTCCGCAGGAACAACTACTACCTCCGACGGGCGCCCCTTCGACGTGCATGTGCATGCCACGGCGCCCGAGGTCGCCTTGCCCTCGCCCGGATCGCTGCGCACGCGGCCTGCTTCGCGTTGTCCATCTCCACTGCGCGCACATGGGCCATCCAGCCCATCTACCGACGCCACGCCCGGGCCGTGTAGCTCCTCTCCGTCGCCCGCGCGGAATTCATCTTCATCATCGCCCAACGTTTCTGGGCCGGATTCATTCTTGCAGTCCGCGTCGCCCTCTACCAGTTCGTCCCTGGTCGCGACGCCCCCGACTGCACCTGCCCTGCCTTCTGGTCACACCATGACCACGCGTCTACGTGACGGCACTCGTCGCGAGACTGTCATCACAGACGGTACCGTTTGCTATGATCCTCGACGCCGCGCCTTCTTCGCCGCTCCTACCTCTCATCGGGAGGCTCTACGAGAGTCTGCATGGCGCAGACTAACACCTGGACGCTTGTGCCAAGTCCACCCGGCGTCAACTTGGTCAGCTGCAAGTGGATTTTCAAGACCAAGCATCGTCCCGATGGCTCCATTGATAAGCACAAGGCCTGGCTTGTTGCTCGTGGGTTCACCCAGCAACATGGCATTGATTATGGTGACACGTTTAGCCTTGTTGTGAAGCCCGCCACTATTCGTCTGGTTCTCTCTGGCTGTTTCTCGTGGCTGGACGCTTCGTCAGGTTGATGTGAGCAACGCTTTCCTTCATGGTTTTCTGTCAGAGGATGTTTATATACAGCAGCTGCCCGGATTTGTAAATTCCCCGTTTCCTACTCATGTTTGCAAACTGCAGCGTGCGCTCTATGGTCTTAAGCAGTCTCCTCGTGCTTGGTACGCTCGCCTGAGCGCTCGGTTGCTTGAGCTTGGCTTCAGTCCTTCCAAGGCTGACACCTCCCTATTCATTTTCTCTCACGGAGATGTTCAGCTCTATATGCTTGTCTATGTTTATGATATTGTCATTGTCGGGTCCACTTCTGCTGCGGTTGAACGTCTGGTGCATTCTCTCTCAGACAGTTTTCCTATTAAGGATGTTGGGCCATTGGACTATTTTCTTGGATTAGAAGCGTCTTTCAATTCCGGGGGCCTAACTGTGACACAATGCAAGTATGCCGCCGATCTTCTTCGTCGCGTCAGTATGGAGAATTGCAAGCCAACATCTACTCCACTTGATACCTCCGAGAAGCTAGCTCGTGACGATGGAACTCCACTAGGTGTTGCTGATGCTTTCCGATACCGCAGTGTGGTTGGAGGTCTTCAGTATCTCACTCTTACTCGCCCTAACATCTCCTTTGTTGTAAACAAGGTGTGTCAATTTCTCTCCCAGCCGACAGAGATACACTGGGAAGCCGTGAAGCGCATATTGCGCTACGTCAAGGGCACCGTAAGCACTGGTTTTCTCTTTCGAAAGTCCTCCTTCACGGGTATCATATTTTTACAGATGCAGACTGGACAGGGTGCGTTCATGATCGACACTCTACCGGTTGTTTTGCCATCTTTGTAGGTCCGAACTTAATTTCCTGGAGTTCGAAGAAGCAACCTACTGTTTCGAGGTCAAGTACCGAGGCAGAATACAAAGCTTTGGCAAATGGTGCTGCTGAGGCTATGTGGATTGAGTCATTGCTCAAGGAACTTGGAGTTATGCAGCAGCGCACACCGATTCTGTGGTGTGATAATTTAGGGGCAACATACCTGACAGCAAACCCAGTGTTTCATGCTCGTACCAAGCACATTGAGATCGATTTCCACTTCGTGCGTGAGCGAGTAGCTGCTGGAGAACTACAAGTCAGGTTCATTTCCTCCAGTGATCAATTGGCCGATGTGTTTACTAAACCAGCCACACGACAGATGCTAGATCGATTTAGGACCAATCTAAACTTAGTTTCTACAAGTTTAGATTGAGGGGGAGTGTTAAATATGTAGGTTACGTACGTATAACGTCTGCCTCGTATACCCTGTACATGTATCCTGTTGTGCATATATAAACACGATCACGTGGAGGCTAAACCCCACGAAACCCTAAACCTACGGTTTCCAACTCGGTTGTTCGAGCGGTAAGGAGAATATGCATGTTCAAAATATTAACAAGCGTGAGAATATAAGCACACTTTTGTATGAATAAATAAAAATCCAAAGGATCGAAAATTCCGGCCGTGACGAGAAAATACAACAGAATACCGTGACCCTCTAAATGGTAGACAACTTAAGCCCATGATTGCAAAGGCGTGCCTTCTCATTCTTATAGGAAAGTTGATTTCCTGACGTAGATCTATGAGCAAGATCCTGCAGCTGGATGTACACAATATTATAATCAATGTGAGAGTGTAACACATAAAAAATAATTTAATTAAATGGTTTAAATTCTTAGTATACTTACCACGTTTGTGGGCTATATATAAAGAGGCACAATATAACGTCGAGCTCCACGTTACGCCCATGCGATCCCAACTGACAGATCTCGGACGACATTTTTCTTAGGCACATTCATGCATCAACAGTGCAGGCTACAACTAACAATGCATTTTTCTTAGGCACATTCTGTTCTGTCTGGCAGTTTATTTGGAATGATCGTCAATATTTTTGAGAAGTATCATCATTCATCAATATAGTTCTCGCTCTGAAAAGCAAAGGAGCAAAGACAGTTTTGGGCAGCCCTTTTTTATGGAATGCATAGGATTTGTAGACCCGTGAATTACGGTGAAATACACATGCACATTCAGATTAGTTTGGGGCTCCTCAAAAGTTATAAAATAAAATAAAAACATGTTGTTTTTAAATTGGCAAACGGTTTCTCCCGTAACCAACATCCATTCAACTTAAAACGAATTATTTCCATCTTATTCTAGATGGCTTATTGCCTTCCAATTCTTGTCTCTTTATGTACATTGGACCCAGGGACTCAATACGGTACACAACTAAATCGGCAATATTCATTGTCTATCAGAGTAAACATCTTTTTAAATTTACTAGATCTTGTTGATGCCATTGCCCTCTATCACCGCCATGGGCGCAAAGGCCCAACTAATATCTGACGTCTGCTACTTCTTGATGAAGGTCACGGCCCAACTCCATTCACCAATTGACGTAGTCCGAAACTGTGCCAGAACTCACAGCAATTATCCATCTAGCTCTTCTTGTTGCCACGTTCCCGGTTGAACCACTGGATCTGTGTTGTTTCTTCGAGCATGTCGAAACTCCGACCCCCAATATGCTATGCATTCTACTCATTGAGTGGCAATCTTTCCCCAAACATCAGTAAGTGACACCCAGATGCTTTTGGTTCCCTCCAAGATCTTAAATAACTATGAAATATAAATACAAGGTGAATATATATAATATGTAGATAGTGTGTAATACTTGGGGGAACGGTCCTCATATATATAATCATAAGAAGATAGATACACACAGATTTCTCTTTTTTTTCTCACTTTTAGTGTGTGACACCACCTTATAATTGATGTGAGTGATTTTGGACCTCACAATAAGTGTGACATTTTCTTTCAGATTTTTATGGACGGACTAGAATTAATTTCGTTAGTGATGAATAAGACAAAAAAAAATAGATTTTGTTGATAGAAACTGTGCATGCCATTTTCATCGAAATCCATCATATCCTGTTTGGACTCCATATTCAATGCAGGCATGTAGTACGTATGTGTTCATTTGTTAGAATTTTCATGTATTTCCTTTTGACTAAGCCAAGCATGCATAAATAATGGTTTAGACGGAAATATGTTCTTTACGGGGAAGGCTAGCTTGCGGTCAACCGTTCGGAAGGTTGAAATCCAGACATCATTTCCCATCTTTAGCAACTTCTATTTTTGGTATTTTTTTACTTTGCTGGTCAAAGACGGAACAGTTCTTACCCAAATTCAAGTACGGCAAGAAAATCAAACGTAAAAGAATGGTTAGAGAATGATGAATGTGTGTTCGGCCCACCCGTTGTTTAATTTCACTACTAGAAATAGAGGCTTTGGTCCGGAGCATTAGTCCCCAATAGCTTACCAACCGGGACCAGAGAGGAACAGAGCAATCGTTCGCGTCACCTCGAACACTTTTAGTCCCGCCTCGTAACAAGACCCGGGAAAAAAAGTCGTCTTCGCGTCGCCTCGCACACTTTTAGTCCCGGATCGTAACTTACCATGTGGTCCAACTGACAATGCTCGGACGGGGACGTGTGCGTGCGTTTGTGAAGCTCGACGGCGCACTCACCCACCAGCTCACTACTACTTCCGGCTTCCGGCCATGGCACAGTCTGCCATGCTAAATCGGTCACCGTCTTGAGTTTCTGTCTGCCTGCTGCGGAGAACCTTCGTGAAAACTCGTCGACCGCGCTCGCAGCTGCCGCTTCGGGCTTCCGGCCATGTCCAGTGACCCAGTGTGCCATGCCAAATTAAGGCACCCATCGCCACCGTCCTCCAAATTCGTGCATGCTACAGCTAACAATTAATGCGTCTTTCTTAAGCACATTCTATTGTGTTCTGGCAGTTTATTTGGAATGCTACGTGATGCCTGCCCAAACGGTGAATAGCTGTACTGCTATTAAGGTGAGGTTTGAACAGATGTACACATATCGATCTCAAATACTTTCCTTCAAATTTTGCCAATCGGTCCTCTCCTTTCCCAGTTTGTTTCAGTCAAAATCTCAGTATTGCCGTTACCCTGTTCATTTCAGAATGACAGTATAGTTGGTCATAATCCTCCTGCCAACAAATATAAAGTTTAGCAAAAGAACTGGAAATTTTTATTTATTTCAGTGTTTCGTTTGCATTTTGAATCCTTCTAAATTTTTTTTTTGAAAAGGGAAAGCACAGCCTCTGCATCGGTGTGATGCATACGGCTTTTATTAAAAATAGATCATCACGTTCAGTTTTACATAACCAAGAAATATGATAAAAGGCAAATAGGCACGCAGGCCATATCCATCATGTTTTGGAGAAATAAAAACAAGATAATGCTAGACGTAGCCAATGCGCCTAGTGAGCAACCAGCCACCCGTGCTGAAGATAGCCCGAACGACCGCCATCAAACGAGTGCATCCGGAATCCAAAAGTCCGCGTTGATCCTCTGGTAGGAGCCAAGCCCAAGTCTGAATCCAATCCATAGCCCGATGAACAACCTGCGAAAATTCCCAGTTTTCTCATTGTTAAAAATTATTCCATTGCGACAATTCCAAATTGCCCATAACAAAGCACATACACCTATGCGTATGAACGCTTTAGTTCTCTTATCAACCCTACAAAGCCAATCACCACATTAGTAATGTCTAAAGGAGGTGATATGCTAAAAGTAAAATGAACCAGACGCCATATTTTTTTAGCAAAATCACAAGAAATGAATAAATGTTCAACGGACGCCTCTGCACCACAGAAGACACACTTCGTACACCCAACCCATTTCCTTTTAGCTAAGTTGTCTTTAGTCAACAATTCTTTCCTGGATAAGAACCACATAAAAATCTTAATCTTAAGAGGCACTTTTAACCTCCACAAATAATTACGAAGAAACCTAACATTCCCATGCATCAGCTCCACATATAAAGATTTAACGGTAAACGAACCAGAAGCATTTAAACTCCAAATCACCTTATCCTGCTCATCCAAAAGAGAAATCCCTACTAATTTCTGAATTAAAACAAGCCAATCTTCCCATTTATCTCCCACTATAGACCTTCGGAACTGAATGTTCAAAGGACCATGTCCTAGCACCTGAGACACTAAAACATTCTTATGACGCACAATTGCAAATAGGGAAGGAAACTGATCAGCCAACGGTGTGTTTCCCAACCACACTTATCTTCCCAAAACCTAATACCCTCCCCATTTCCTACTTTAAATCCCACATAATTGAGAAAATCTTTTTTAACCCCCATATATAATCCCTTTCCAAAAAGGAGAATCAGTAGGTTTGGCTTCAACCTGAGCCAGAGTTTTGCCACTTAAGTATTTGTTCGAGAGTAACTCATGCCACACTCCATCTTCAGATAGTATTTTAAACAACCATTTGCTTAAAAGACATCTGTTTTTGATCTCCAAGACCTCTATCCCAAGTCCACCTTGGTCTTTAGGTCTACATACAATGTTCCACTTAGTAAGCCTATATTTCTTTTTGACAGAATCACTCTGCCAGAAAAATCTAATCTCTTACGCACCCCTATGGGAATTTCAAAGAATGATATTAAGAACATTGGGAGGCTAGTGAGTACCGAATTGATCAGAACCAACCTATCACCATAGGATAATAGCTTGCCAATCCAAGAACTCAACTTATTCTCAAAGCGATCTTCAAGGACCTTCCACTCCTTATTAAGCAATTTCCGATAATGAATGGGAATACCAAGATACATAAAAGGAAGATTTTCCACCTCACATCCAAAAATGTGTCTATACTCGTTCACCTTTTCGGATGCTCTGCCAAAGCAGAAGATCTCGCTCTTATGAAAATTGATTTTCAAACCAGAGAGCTGTTCAAACATGGAAAGAATCAATTTCATGTTAACAGCTTTTTCAAGATCATCCTCCAAAAATAAAATAGTATCGTCTGCGTATTGCAAGATTGAAATGCCACCATCCACAAGATGGTTCATAAGGCCTCCAACCTGGTTATCTTCCTTTGCTCTCTCAATAATAATAGCCAGCATATCTGCAACCAGATTAAATAAAATGGGAGAGAGAGGATCTCCCTGCCTCAACCCCTTTAATCCTTCTAATTACCTCATATATGAAATGCTATAGACTTCAGATTGAATGTTCGCATCGTCGCCATATATATAAGACCTCGCATATAACTTGTGAGAAATTCAAACAATAGTCAATAGTTACTTTGTCAGACTTATGATCGTCAGTATTTCTAAGAAATATAATCGATATAGTTCTCGCTCTGAAAAGCAAAGGAGCAAGACAGTTTCGGCCAGCTGTTTTTTTTATTATGGAACGCATAGGATTTGTAGACCCATGAGTTCCTGTCATGCAGATTCTGAATATTTTGGAGCTCCTCAAAAGTAATAAAATCGAGAGAAAAACATGTCGTTTTTTTAGTCGTCAAACTGTCTCGCCCAGAACTAACATCCGGACAAAGTTGTAAACCCCATTTTCCATGCTAAACACTTTTGGCGATTTCTAAATAAAGATTCAACTTAGAAGGAATTATCTCCATCTTATTCTAGATGGCTTATTGCCTTCCATTTCTTGTCCCTTTATGTACGGTGGACCCAGAGACTCAATACGATACACAACTAAACCGGCAATATTCATTGTCTACCAGAGTCAACCATCTTAGTAAACTTACTAGATTTTGTTGATGCCATTGCCCTCTACCACCGCCGTGTGTGCAAAGGCCCAAGAAATATCAGACATCCGCTACTTCTTGATGATGGTCACGGCTAACTACATGCACCAAATGACGTAGTCCGAAACTGTGCAAGAACTGATAGAAATTATCCATCTAGCTCTTCTTGTTGCCGTATGCCCGGTTGAACTACTATATGTGTGTTTTTTCGTCGAACATGTTGAAACTCCGATCCCCAATATGCTCTGCATCCTACTCATTGAGTGGCAATATTTCCTCCAAACATCAGTACGCGAAACCAAGATGTTTTTGGTTTCCTCCAAGATCTTAAAATAACTATAAAATAAAAATACAAGGTGTATATATCTAATATGGAGACATTGTGTAATACTTAGAGAACAGTCATCACACATATAATCATAAGAAGAGAGATACACATGGATTTCTTGTTTTTTTACCTCCTTTTAGTGTGTGACACCACCTTATAATTCATGTGAGTGATTTTGGACCTCACAATAAGTGTGACATTTTCTTTCAAAATGTTATGGATGGACTAGAATTAATTTCATTGGTTACGAATTTAAAAATTTAGATTAGGTCGATAGAAAACTATGCATGACATTTTCATGGAAATCCAGCTTATCCTGTTTGGACTCCATCTTCAATGCAGGCATGCGGTACGTATGTGTTCATTTGTTAGAATTTTCATTTATTGCCTTTTGACTACGCCAAGCATTCATAAATAATTTTTTAGACGGAAATATCTTCTTTACGACTCCATATCGTCTAGACACATCAATTTGTTGCGCTATCACTTTATGATGATTATTGTTTAACTAGGAAATAATTCTGACATCCGGTAGAGTTAAACAATGAGACTGAGAGGCCAACTCTTAACTGACAGAAGAATTTGTATTCTCTCTTCCAACTAAAATATAAGTATATGTAGGCATCTTAACATCGGGGCTGTTGTCAACCATTCTACATGTGCTTGTATTTGCTATTTCATTATTGTCAAAATAAATATTTATTCCAAGTGGACCCAGTCCGGGATCATGAAGCTTGAAGTTGCAAAAATGTTGTGTCAACTTTACTGTTGGAATTCGCAATGCCGATTTGCACTTTCCTAACACAAGAAAAAAATGCACACAATATCTAGAATGTGTGATGCTCTATTTCTGTGAGACAATTTATCAGCAGTTGGGGTTTGCGGACTTCAAAAAATTTAATCCACATATATAAATACACAATCTTATCTGAAAAGTAATATGTTTTGTGTTGAAATGCATGTGCATTCTGTATTTTGGTACTTGACTTGTGAGACTACAACATATTTCTCCCAAGATCTAGGCCATTAACTAGTAGAGATCAGGCCACAAAATTTAGAATAGCCTACTGCACACAGTGCGTAGGGATTGGCAACATCCACAAAGGAAAATTAAACCAGATATTAACCAGCTAACATAAACCCTATTTTTGGCTCACGCCTCACAGGCTCATCTACTCCTAAAATCTCGGCTGACTTTTTCTATTGGCACTCGAAGCATATCATTTTTTCTTTTGATAAAGACTCGGAGAATATATATTTGCACACGTTATCTTGTCCGTGTAGCCTGCACTGGGGATATGTGCCCAATACATTTTCTTATTGAGCTCGTGTGGAAAAAAATATACGGTGCTGCGTATGAGTCAATTTAATACAGTTCAGAGAGGCAGATAAAAACGGATATTCATTTTGGCTCTAGTTCTACTGAGATGTGCACCAGCTGTTGTATTCCATCCCGTACAAAAAAATTCCTGTTGAGTTTTCAGGACAGTACTTCATGGCCACACCAGACACTCGAAGTGAATGAATGTTTGGCATGTGTGCCAACGGCACCAAGGGAGATTAACGTGCACTGAATATCGTCAACATTACTTGTCTACATCACAACTAATCCTGCACTCTGAAAACCCCCAAAAAAAATTATTTGCACTGACCTAAACAATATTTTACATGAACAAAAATATGGACAAGTAATTGAACAAGAAAACTGGGAGACTAGTCTTACACAGTAGTGATGGTGGAGACGTAGAAGAAAAATCTGAACAGACACAAACTGTATTTGTAATGTGTATTCTAAAGTCAAACCCAAACAAAACAAGCAAATCAATAATGAGGAAAACTATTTTTCACTTTTTAGGGCCATCAAAAGATCGACATGCTTTTGGATCCATAACTTCTACAACAATACTGGCTTTGCATAAAATGGTTCCAGATTCATATATAAAGAACAAATTGTTCGAAAGGTAACGAAACAGATCTGGCATGAACAAAAATCTAAACAATCTGCCCACAGCAAGATTTGCATGTTGAATCAGTGATGAGACCACTGGTAGAAAAAAGGCCTTCCATACGCCCACATCAGTCCCCAAACGTTGCGCACCGTGACTAATGAGTCTTTAGTCCCGGGTCGGGAGGAGACCCGCGACAGAAGGTCATACGTCGCGGGTTGGGAAGCGCGTTGAGGCGCGTTGAGGGCATTAATTTCGGTTGACCTGGCCGCCCGGGACTATTGGTCCTTTAGTCCCGGTTGGCGTGGCCAACCGGGACTAAAGATCAAACTGCTCGCCTCCCGCGCGGCGGTTTTTATTTCGCGAGCGAGGCAGAAGGGCGCCATTCCACAGTGCGCGTCGGAGTCTCTCTGTTTCTTCCTCTCTTCTCTGTGTCTTCCATCTTCGATCTTCACAAAGCACACCACCATGGCTGAAGTTTGGGAGACATACCGTGGTCCCACACCATGCGGCAAGCTTCTCGACGTGTGCTACACCAACAGTTGCGAGAGGCTGGCCGGTGCTCTTGGTCATTTGATCAATCTCTATTTCTCCTCTCCCGATGAACACCGGTTCTTCGGGCTTGATCTGGAGTATACGGCGGATCAACGGGATGTTGTCGTCATCCAGATTGCGTTCAAGGAGTCCGTTTTGATCTTCCAATGGTCAAGGTAACGCACACGTTCAATCTTGCATCTTCGATTTGTTTGTTGCATGTGAAGAATACATGTGTTGCAACATATCTAACACGTATCAAATTTTTATTGTTGCAGTAGTTCAAAGCATTCTCCGGCCCTTGTTGATTTTCTTGTCAACAACGGATATGACTTTTGCAGCGTTGACATCACGCAAGACCGTCCGAAGTTGATGCGCTTGGGTATTGTGATACCTGAAGATCACTACATTGATCTTCAGGATCTTATCCAATTGAACGGGCCAAAGACCGGGATGGCTCGCATGGCAACTGCCTTCATCCACGAGGGCTACGAAACCATGAAGTCTGGTTTCCCCTCGAGGAATCACTGGTATTGGGAGAAGACCCCACTTGACTTGACGAACATCAAGTATGCAGCCATAGATGCATATGTCTCCTACGAGTTGTTCCGCATCTACTCGACGGAGCCATAGATGTATGCGTTCGATATATATGCATGTAATGGATATCTTAGTATATATGTAATGGATATCTTAGTATTGTGAGACTTATGTTTGTGTTATCTGTGATCGTAAGCCTCTATGTTATGAATGTGATATGATTGTGTTCTATTCATGATTGTGATGTCTATTTTACTTGTGATTTAATTATCACTTGTCTTTTGTTGTTCATAAAACTATTTTTGTTTCCTAGTTTTAAATGACTTGTGATTTCTATATTATGTCAAACACACGTTTCAAAACAAGCAAAAACAAAAACACATCAAGAAAACAAACAAAAACACATCAAGAAAACAAAACAGAAAAACTACAGTTTCTATATATCTGTTCACCAAAAATTAGTATTATTAAGATTTTAAAATGAATTAGTATTATTTTTCTTAATTTTTTGATATATTATTTGTATTATTAAGATTTTAAAATGAATTAGTATTACTAGTCATCAACCCGTGCGCTTGCACGGGCTAGAAAAATTATTTGGTATCATTTAGCAGACATCAAATAAAAATATAGTAGTATGCTTTTAAAAAATAGGGGAAATATATACTTTCATCTACAGCCTTGTGAGATGTGCGAATAAATGGGTATGTTTAATGCGTGTTAAAATTATATGGATGCTTTTGGCTGGTATTTTTCCCTGACGTCAAATTGTGTGACTACTTTATCATTTTTTGTACTTGTTGAACTTTAATTCAATATATGCTTGATAATATATATAAAATAATTTTCTAATATATAACTTATATCTGGTCATGGGGTATACTCGTCGGTAGATTTGGTGAATAGATTGTCGGGAAACACTCTTAAGTATGTTTTTCTGTTCTTCTCTTATGACAGTCACATGTCCTATATTAGCTTAGACAGAAAGTATACTATCGGTACCATGTAGTTATAGTTTTCTTGAGTAAGTAAGGTAGGCGTTGGTGAAAAGGTAGTCCTCAGCCTTTATATCAAAATACCTCTGGTTTTAGAAACTTCCATTTGGTCACAATCATTGTTTTGTAATAATAATTTCCTACACTATTTTTTTTAAAGTAAAATAGTATGAAAATATTGATCAGGCAGACTTACGCACATACTATTTTAAATGTATAATCTAATTATTCAAAATATATTATTAGCATGTGTCGAAAGTATACTTTATTAGTATCAGAATAAAAATTATTCCGGATTTGGAGGACTAATAAAATAATATTTTTATTTATTAACAATAATAGATATACAAAAAATATTTTGAAAGCGCACATGTTTATTTAATAATTTTTAAACATTGTTTCAATGAAATTATAGCACCAAAGCTAAATTATCTACTTCCGCGGTAATTTTCTGCTATTTAAATTTATAACGTGTTTATACTTTTAGAGCTTCTTTTTTAGTTGGCCAATTTTAGATGATATGTTGGAGACCCTCTTTTGTACTTAGATTATGCATGTCCGTACCATCAAGAATAAAATAAAAAACACATGTATGTACTTTTATATTATGCACTATCAATTAGTATTTACAGAAATAAAGAAATAAGCTAGCTTCAAAACTTAGAAATTTTAACTTACCCGCTGACTCATTTAGCGAGAACCCGACAACGATTTCCATTTGAGATGCGAACAGGTTTTACGTTTTGGCAGATTTCGTTGTGGACTATGGTTCTAGGACAAAGATTAGAAGAGAGATATATACGTGGGCCATACATTCAACGAACAAATTGAAGATTAGAAAAATTATTTATAATATAAGTGCAGGTGTGATTGAGCCAATATAATACTATTACGGTTAGTGATGAAGGTACATTGTTGAATATTTAGGTATATTTTGCCAGCCCAAAAGAATCATTGAATTAATGATTGGTCGTCTCTAGCCTCTAGCACTGACCGTGCTACAAATACCAAATCTGAACATTAGGTTGTTATATTCTTATCAAGAAATCATAAATTGTATATCGCTCGACGAAGTCACTTTTACAATTTAGTTTCATTGAGCTTCCTGGTTGACCTGTAGTACGCCCAGCGCAGCAATGTCTTTTTTTTTTTAGAGAATAGCGCAGCAATGTGTTGATGTGGCTACAATCTTTGTCTCTGTAGCAGTCGAGTCCGTACAGGTTAAACCACCTTTCTTCAGCTCGCTATTGACATATGCATGCATGCAAAAGCCAGAGCTGAATTCATTAGATTTTTTTATCCAGCTAGAGGAAGCATAATTATGATCTATTCAAGACTCTAGTCTTCCGTTTTTTTTTCTAGTGCGTGCATGTGCGATGCCAAGTTGCTAGTCCAGGTTCATCAAGGTTTTTTTTTATGTGGTCCCTTCTAGCCTTTGTTTCTCACACGGTTAAATTTAAATGCAAGAGTCCAGGTAATATTTAATAGGAAGAGTCTAGATCGTAACCGTTTCAGCTATTTTTTTTATTTTCTTTGCATCCAACGTACGCACCACACCATGTCCAAAGCATCGTGACAGACTATTTTCTATGACCTATGTAACTCTTTTTTCACGGTTCATCTTAGCCGTAAAACAAAAATCTAACAGTTTATTTATTTTTGATGATGTGGATTAACATGGAGTCTTGAAAGGTGCCTCCAATTAGTAAATATAAGATTTTTCTTAATTTTTTGATATATTATTTGTATTTTTAAGATTTTAAAATGAATTAGTATTATTGTTCTTAATTTTTTGATATATTATTTGTATTTTTAAGATTTTAAAATGAATTAGTATTATTGTTCTTAATTTTTTGATATATTATTTGTATTTTTAAGATTTTAAAATGAATTAGTTCTATTTTTTAATTTTTTGATATATTATTTGTATTTTTAAGATTTTAAAATGAATTAGTTCTATTTTCTTAATTTTTTGATATATTATTTGTATTTTTAGAAATAATACAAATTAAAAAGTTAATGTTTATTTATTTATTAAAAATTATTATTTACATCATTACTTTTGTTTATTAAAAGATTTATTTGAAATTCAAACAATAAAGAAATGTGGCATCGACCAACATGTTAATAAGATTGATATGATACTACTATCACATACATGCGTGCAAAACACTTGGATGCGGGACGGTATGGAACTCGGAAATTAAGCGTGCTAGTGCTAGAGTAGTGGGAGGATGGGTGACCGAGCGGGAAGTTTGACCATGAGTAAGTAATTTGACTAGAGATAATTGTAGATAGACACTAAGCAAATAATACAAATTCTGAAAACAAAAAGGGAGTGAAAAAAAGGGAGAGAAAAAAGGGAGAGCAAAAATTGGTGTGAAAAATAATTAGAAACCCAAATGAATTAAGGAAATAAACGAAATAAAGTTTAGTCCCGGTTCATGTGGCCAACCGGGACTAAAGGTCCTCCGACCCCGGCTCCGCCACCCGCCCACGTGACCGGGCCTTTAGCCGCGGTTCGTAAGCCCGCGGGACCATAGGGGGGGTCTTTAGTCGCGCATAGCTAGTCCCGGTTGCGCGGTCGGGACTACTGGCCCTGGCGAACCGGGACTATAGCCATGTTTTCCACTAGTGGACCTTATGACTGCGGGCACTACGGGACAGCGGCCAGACGCCGCCGGCCGGCCACCGTCGGCGTATGCCTCATTCCCGTCGGCGTACCCATACGCCGACGGTGGTCATCGGCGTCTTGCCCTGTCGGCGTATACGTCACCGTCGGCGTATAAATTTTTTTTTTTGAAATTTTTTTTTTTCGAAATTTTTTTTTCCGAAATTTTTTTTTTCGAATTTTTTTCTGCATATTTTTTATTTGACTTGTTTAAACATTTAATCACACTATATTCATATCTACTAATCTAAATTTTTTATTTGACTTGTTTAAACATTTAATCACACTATATTCATATCTACTAATCTAAATTACTCGTTTCTACACTTAATCACACTATAATCACACTTCCCGGTCGGTCACCCATCATGAGATTGCTCTAGGCCCAGCACGCTTAACTTCGTAGTTCCTTCACTGTGATCTACCTAGAAACAACTGATGTGTTGTTGATAATATTATGCAATCAATCCTGTTAACCTTAACCCTTGGACCATCATGTCACGCTCTTTTATTTTGTGAATTCAAACAACTATTTAAATAAAATATAATAACTAATAATAAATTTGAATTCAAATAATCTAGAATTTAAATAATAATTAACATGTTTGCTTTTTCTATTTAATCATATATAAGACTTTTTTTCTTTTCATTGAAGCAAAAAAGCATTTTCTATGTTCCAAGTGTAAAAAAAGGTTTTTTGTGAAGGACCTACCATAAATATGTTGCAAAACTTGAGAGTTATAATTTTTTAAAATACTAGAGCATGTTATATGCACAAATAACCCAATTTGTTTCATATGAACAGGTTTCCATCCACCTCTTTTGAAGAACAGAAGTTTCTGCCGATTCCGCTGGAAACTGGTCAAATTTGAACTACAGGTACCTCATAGTTTGCTCATTATTTTTGGAAAAAATCATTTTTAGGTACACAAGTACCTATTTCAACATAGATGCACAAAGAGTTTCTCAATATTCAACCCCTAGCTAAGAACAGTCATGCCCGCCGCCTTGACTTTTTCCTCAAACGGGGTTAGAAAATTCCAAAAAATTCAAAAAAAACCAAAATGATGCGAGACCTTCGCGTGGTGTCATTATATAGGTCCTAGTATACACCAAAAATAATAAACTTGGAATACGAAAGGTGTGTTGAAAATGTGTTCACAAAAATTAGCTATATCCTACGAACATTCTAGGGTTTCGGGCCAAATGACGAGTGTTATGGTCATATCCATGGCATAGTTTGTTCAAATGTTCCCATATTACACACAAACATGCATCTTGGAAGCACGGACAATGTTGACGAAGGAAGTTTTCCTTTTCATTGAAGCAAAAAAGCATTTTCTATGTTCCGAGTGTAAAAAAAAGGGTTTTTTTTGTGAAGGACCTACCATAAATATGTTTCAAAACTTGAGAGGTATAATTTTTGAAAATACTAGAGCATGTTATATGCACAAATAACCAATTTGTTTCATATGAACATGTTTCCATCCACCTCTTTTGAAGAACAGAAGTTACTGCCGATTCCGCTGGAAACTGGTCAAATTTGAACTACAGGTACCTCATAGTTTGCTCATGATTTTTGGCAAAAATCATTTTTAGGTACACAAGTACCTATTTCAACATAGATACACAAAGAGTTTCTCAATATTCAACCCCTAGCTACGAACAGTCATGCCCGCCGTCTTGACTTTTTCCTCAAACGGGGTTAGAAAATTCCAAAAAATTAAAAAAAAAAACCAAAATGATGCGAGACCTTTGCGTGGTGACATTATATAGGTACTAGTATACACCAAAAATAATAAACTTGGAATACAACAGTTGTGTTGAAAATGTGTTCACAAAAATTAGCTATCTCCTACGAACATTCTAGGGTTTCGGCCCAAATGACGAGTGTTATGGTCATATCCATGGCATAGTTTGTTAAAATGTTCCCATTTTACACACAAACATGCATCTTGGAAGCACGGACAATGTTGACGGAGGAAGTTTTCCTTTTCATTGAAGCAAAAAACCATTTTCTATGTTCCGAGTGTAAACTCGCGAGAGAGAAGCGGACACCGGTGAAGCGGGTCACACCCCGGAGTGCAATATTTACCATCCAAAGACCAAAACACACATATACTAACATGGTATGTCACCCCCTAGCTTGTGTGGGGGAGCCGGACGCTCCGTAGCCCCCCTCGGGTGAAAACCTAGACCCGCTGGAGAAATACCGGACTTATACGGATACACACGGTAACGGAATCGTAAGTGGGTAGCATTGTGGAACCAGTGACTTGGTTGTGTTAGGGTAGCCCATAGAAACACAAAACACATAGGTAGAACCCAACTCTTTGGAAGATCCCGACGTTTCGTCCGATACGGGAGTTTCACCCTATAAGCGCATGTAAACTCACGAGGGAGAAGCGGATGCCGGTGAAGCGGGTCACACCCCGGAGTGCAATATTTGCCATACAAAGACCAAAACACACCTATACTAACATGGTACTGCACCCCCTAGCTTGTGTGGGGAGTCGGACGCTCCGTAGCCCCCCTCCGGTGAAAACCTAGACCCGCTGGAGAAATACCGGACTTATACGGATAAACGCGGTAACAGCGTCGAAAGGGGGTAGCATTGTGGAACTAGTGACTTGGTTGTGTTAAGATAGGCCATAGGAACATAAAAGAAGTTGAGATTCTACCGTTCTACCCCCTTTCGATGTTCGTCTAGGGGTGTACACGACGCATGCACACGTTAATAGTGTTTTTCTCAGAGAGGGTTTGAAACTTCGGGGTATGTAAAAATTAAGCTACACATTTATGTTCTATATGTGTATTATATATTTATGTTTTATTTATTTTATATTTTATGGTGTAGGGTCCCGTTCCGGATTCACGTCGTTATTTTATGCGGGAGGGAGGATGTCGAAATTCGAATGTGCTAACCGTTCCAATATATTTAAAAAACTATAGCTACATGGAAGGCGTATGGCCGTATACGCCGAAGGGGAGGGCTATGCCGACGGCACGGCTGGAGGCTGCCCTGTTCGCCCGATACGCCGACGGCCCCGACAAATCCCCGTCGGTGTTGCCCTAGGCCGTCGGCGTATCAAGTCTCTCCTGTAGTAGGGAGACCAAGCACTGCGTCCGTCCGCCAAAGGCACTAGCCTCCAGCCGGATCTGGCCGAACTGGAGAATGAAGGAAGATGTGCACCCTCCGCGTGCTCACCGGAAACGGAGAGAGACAACGGACAGAAAGAGACCAAATATATACAGTGACACACACAAGACATGGGTCCTCTTGCCTCATGCCCTCCATTTTAATGTTGGGATAATTAACAAGTTGCCCTCAGTTGGCACCACGACCTCAGTTTTACCCCTAGCGCCGAATCGGCCTCAGTTTTGCCCCTAGTCAGTGCGCAAGGACTCTTTTCGCTGCTCCCACCGTTACTTTCGGCCCCCGTTAGGATCCTGTGGGCCCCAGCTGTCGAGCGTTGGTGCGGTTTGTGTGCCCCAGCTGTTGACGGTTGGCGCTGCATGTGGGCCCCGCCTGCTGACCGTTCCTTGCGGCCCAATGTCACATGAGGCCCAATGTCAACATGTAGACTACACATTATCCATTTATATTTATTAATCACTACATGCAGACTACGCATTATCCATTTATTAAACCATCAAATTATTCGTATTAATAATATAAAATATATACTGTGCTCAACTCAAATTTTTATGTTATCTTAGAAAACATAATGCAGCACATCTCTTATATATAAATTTTGTTTACAATGTGCAGATTTTAAAGCGATGATTAGAAAGGATAAAACTTCTAAACAGTGGGTACATTTGGACAAATATAAGAACATAACTTTATATATAGGGCTTATATATAATTAAACATACTTAGAAAGGATAACTGGCCCCACTTTACATATATTCAGTGGGGCCCGATAAACATTACAGTTAACTAAAAAAAAGGCCTAGCCCTAACTGCTCCCGCTCTGCATGCATGCGGGAGCCCTTCCCGCCCTCCGGCGCCGCCCTACTTCCTCCACTCCGCCGCCCGGATCTCCATCTCCTGGTTGATCCGGGCGTGGCGGTTCTCCGCCCGCATCCTCTCCTCCTGCCTCTCACGGGACCGCTTGATGCTGGACCGGAAAGCCTTCGCCTCCTCCTTCGCCTCCTTCTTCTCCTGTGCCTTCAACTCCTTCGCCTCCAGCCGCTCCAGTCTCTTGAGGCGGCGGTTCGTCTTGGGGGAGATGTCCAACGTCTTGGTGGTGGTGGAAGGGACGGGATGGTGGACGAAGGGAGGCGTCGGCGATCGCTCCCGTTTGGGAGAGACGTCCGACTCTGCCTCGGGCCACTCGGCCTCGTACCAAGGCCGAGCCTTGGGGTGGTTGTCCTCGTCGGAGACCGACTCCGGTCTTGAAGGGAGTGAGTAGGAAGACATTGTTAGGGCTTGAAGGTAGAGAAGAGCAAAGGGCTGGAGAGGGATGAGAATATGGAGGACGAGTGAAAAGGACTATTTAAAGACACGATTAGATGTGAATTTATTTGGGTAGATGAAGCAAACTGTGTGAACACATTGGATGCAGTGTAGAAGAGTCGATGCATGGTCAAAGCGGTGTAGAACAGGCATAGGCGTAGGCGTAGGCCGGACAGCTAGTGATACGGAGTATGAGCGCGTGTGCATTCGTCAGTCGAAGTGATTCGACGTTGCATGCGTGTATTAAAGAGGTGAAGAGAAGAAAGTCCAAAGTCTCACGCCAAATCCTGCCTCGCTGCATATGCATTGATGCGTATCTTCTGAAAACTAGGCGTGGAGGGCTGCGTCGCTGCAAATGCGACGCGACTCGTATTTCTGAAACCAGGCGTGGAGGGCTGCGTCGCTGCAAATGCGACGCGACTCGTGTTTCTGAAACAAGGCGTGCAGGGCTGCTGCAAATGCGACGCGACGTTAACTATTTTCTTCTTCTGCCACGTTGTTTACTCTGAAAAAACGAGGCGTGCATGCACCGGGCTGGTGAACGGGGCCCCACTAGATAGTGTCCGTTGTAGCATGCCGTTACATTGAGACAAAATACCCAGTCCATGCACCGCTTCATTTTCGATCGTTTGATCGTAAGGAACGGTGCAGATCGAGTCCATGCATGCAAACTACGGCGGCAACGACCTGCAGACGCTGAGACGAGCGCTTCTCTGTGCGGGAACGCGATCCTCTGACTTGAGGTCACTGACAAATGGAGCCCATCACACACCGGACCCATGTGTCATGGGAGAAAGTCAGAGAACATAAGGTGGGCAAAGTAAGAGGATCTGGTTCCCTGTGTTTTCAAGGCATGTACAATAGTGTAGACGGGTGCTGTCTGCACTATTCGGCCATGTCAGTTCTAGACATTTTTAGAGATATTTGCTTGGTTGTGCTAGGATAGCCCATAGGAACACAGAACAAAAAGGTACAACCCACCTCTTCGGAAGATTCACGATGTTTGGTCCGATACAGGAGTTTCACCCTAAGCGCTCACGAGAGAGAAGTGGATGCCGGTGAAGCGGGTCACACCCCGGAGAGAAATCTTTGACATCCAAAGCACACAAACACACCTATACTAACATGGTATGGCACCCCCTAGCTTATGTTCGGATCCAGACACTCCGTAGCCCCCCCTACCGGTGAAACCCTAGCCCCGCTGGAGAAATACCTGACTTATACGGAAACACGCGATAACTGCGTCGAAAGGGGGTAGCAATGTGGAACTATTTGCTTGGTTGTGCTAGGATAGCCCATAGGAACAAAAAACAAAAAGGTAGAACCCACCTCTTCGGAAGATTCAGGATGTTTGGTCCGATACAGGAGTTTCACCCTGTAAGCGCTCACGAGAGAGAAGTGGATGCCGGTGAAGCGGGTCACACCCCGGAGAGCAATCTTTGACATCCAAAGCACACAACACACCTATAATATCATGGTATGGCACCCCCTAGCTTTTGTTGGGATCCAGACGCTCCGTAGCCCGCCCTCCCGATGAAACCGTAGCCCCGCTGGAGTAATACCTGACTTATACGAAAACACGCGGTAACTGCGTCGAAAGGGGGTAGCAATGTGTACTATTTTCTTGGTTGTGCTAGGATAGCCCATAGGCAAACAAAAAGGTAGAACCCACCTCTTCGGAAGATTCACGATGTTTGGTCCGATACAGGAGTTTCACCCTATAAGCGCTCACGAGAGAGAAGTGGACGCCGGTGAAGCGGGTTACACCCCGGAGAGCAATCTTTGACATCCAAAGCACACAACACACCTATACTAACATGGTATGGCACCCCCTAGATTTTGTTGGGATTCAGAGACTCCGTAGCCCCCCTCCCGGTGAAACCCTAGCCCCGCTGGAGAAATACCTGACTTATACGGAAACACGCGGTAACTACGTCAAAAGGGGGTAGCAATGTGGACTATTTGCTTGGTTGTGCTAGGATAGCCCATAGGCACACAAAACAAAAACGTAGAACCCACCTCTTCGGAAGATTCACGATGTTGGTCCGATACAGGAGTTTCACCCTCTAAGCGCTCACGAGAGAGAAGTGGATGCCGGTGAAGAGGGTCACACCCCGGAGAGCAATCTTTGACATCCAAAGCACACAACACACATATAATAACATGGTATGGCACCCCCTAGCTTTTTTGGGGATCCAGACACTCCGTAGCCCCCCTCCCGGTGAAACCCTAGCCCCGCTGGAGAAATACCTGACTTATACGGAAACACGCGGTAACTGCGTCAAAAGGGGGTAGCAATGTGGAACTATTTGCTTGGTTGTGCTAGGATAGCCCATAGGAACAAAAAACAAAAAGGTAGAACCCACCTCTTCGGAAGATTCAGAATGTTTGGTCCGATACAGGAGTTTCACCCTGTAAGCGCTCACGAGAGAGAAATGGATGCCGGTGAAGCGGGTCACACCCCGGAGAGCAATCTTTGACATCCAAAGCACACAACACACCTATACTATCATGGTATGGAACCCCCTAGCTTGTGTTGGGATCCAGACGCTCCGTAGCTCCCCTCCCGGTGAAACCCTACCCGCTGGGGAAATACCGGACTTATACGGAAACACGCGGTAACGGCGTCGAAAGGGGGTAGCAATGTGGAACTATTTGCTTGGTGGTGCTAGGATAGCCCATAGGAACACAAAACAAAAAGGTAGAACCCAGCTCTTCGGAAGATTCACAATGTTTCCACCTCATATTCTTTGAAATCTCTACTCCTGTATTCGAGGAATCTCATTTTAGTGATGGCTTTCGTTCTAATGTTTATAAATCCTATTTATATTTTTCCTAGACTTGTATTAGACCTATATAATCCAATTCCGAAGCCTGAAAATTTATTGGATGAATATTCGTATTATTTATTTTCTTTTGAATAATAATGGTTTTAATCGAAAATTGTAAATAAAACAAATTTAAAACATCAAAATGAAAAAATAACTTTGGATCTTTCTTAGTCACACCAAAATGAAACTTTCTCGTTCAATTCTTTATAAGATAGGTTTATATTTTTTTCTCGTTACTATATGACATAACACTACTATGTGCGTCGGCAATATATTTTTTCGATTTTTTTTGAATTATGTATGCTCATTTCAAGCTTGGTCAACCCTCTGTTTGACCACCCGAAAAGCTTATAGAAGGAAACACAGAGATTCGACCTGGGTTGTTGGATCGCCGCCTTCTAGAAGGAATCGTGCATCGGACGGATGCGCTCGTAGCCACAGCGATCCGCGAGACGTTCGTTCTGCGCTCTGATTGGTTGGTACGTTGGCCACAAGGATCGATGGTTCTACATATGATTTCTTTGTTGTTAAGTATTATAAACCATGTTATTTAAATAAAAAAATATAATGAAACTTCAGATTTACTACAGCGATGATTTTTATCAGTTTTACATATGATTCTTCTATTAAACCATGTTATTTAAATAAAAAATAAAAAATAGAAGAATTATTCAAAACATAATGAAACTTCAGATTTACACTATACATGTAGAATAGATGTCTAGGAAATTCATTTGGTTGATTTAGAAAATATGCCAAAAAATGTTGAAGCACAAATGGGGGTATTTACCCTAGCTTCGGACCTCATTTGAAGCACATTTCTCACGAGAATTGAGCGATGGTTGCAAATGAGCATAAAAATTTCAAAACAAATCAAAATGACATGAATCCAACGCACAACGTTGTTATATGTGATATAGTTGCTCCTCAAATTTCTATGGATAATTTTGGCAAGGTCGAATTTTTCATGAAATTATAAACGGGGGTGTTTACCCTAGCTTCAGACCTCATTTGAAGCACATTTCTCACGAGAATTGAGCAATGGTTGCAAATGAGCATAAATAATTAAAAAAAATTCAAAATGACATGAATCCAACGCAAAAAGTTGTTATATGTGATATAGTTGCTCCTCAAATTTGTTTGGATAATTTTGGCAAGGTCAAATTTTTTATGAAATTATAAACGGGGGTACTTACCCTAGCTTCAGACCTCATTTGAAGAACATTTCTCACGAGAATAGAGCGATGGTTGCAAATGAGCATAAATAGTTCAAAAAAATTCAAAATGACATGAATCCAACGCACAATGTTTTTATATGTGATATAGTTGATCCTCAAATTTATTTGGTTAATTTTGGCAAGGTCAAATTTTTCATGAAATTATAAACGGGGGTATTTACCCTTGCTTTGGACCTCATTTGAAGCACATTTCTCACGAGAATAGAGCGATGGTTTTAAATGAGCATAAATAATTCATAAAAAAATAAAACTGACATGAATCCAACACATAATGTTGTTATATGTGATATAGTTGCTCCTCAAATTTATTTGGTTAATTTTGGCAAGGTCGATTTTTTCATGAAATTTCAAACGGGGGTGTCTACCCTAGCTTCAGACCTCATTTGGAGCATATTTCTCATGAGAATAGAGCGATGGTTTCAAATGAGATTAAATAATTCAAAAAAATATCAAAATGACATGAATCCAACGCACAATGCTGTTATATGTGATATAGTTGCTCCTCAAATTGATTTGGATCGGATAATTTTCACAAGGTCGAATTTTTCATGAAATTCCAAACGGGGGTATTTATCCAAGCTTCAGACCTCATTTGAAGCACATTTCTCATGAGAATAGAGCGATGGTTTCAAATGAGCATAAATTATTCAAAAAAAATCAAAATGACATGAATCCAACACACAATGTTGTTATATGTGTCTACTCTAGCTTCAGACCTCATTTGAAGCACATTTGCCCAAAATTTATGACTTAGTTCAACATGCATCATACAACATTATTCAAACATTCTTTTCGCTTTTAATCTACATTCTGGCTCGTGATTGCGTTCAGAAATACTCAAAATTAATTAAAAAACGTGAACTCGTTGAAATAGGCTCAAATTCATAGATTCGACGATAGTTTTACAGAAAGCTAGATGGCATAATTTAACTAAAAACATTGAAAAAACTTTAAAAAAAACTACGGTTGGCCGAGGCTCGCCGCGATCACCCGGCCTGGTCGTCGCCCTCCTCCTAGACGTCGTCCTCTACTGCTCTTCCTCGTCGTCCTCATCGATGTCGTCGTAGGCCAGCATGCTGGAGGGCCCCGCCTCGTGGTCGTTCTTGGCTAAGGGCGATGGGTTCGCCAGCGTAGCGATCGCATGCCGCTCCGCTCTGCCTCGGATCCGCAGCCGGTGCAGCTGTGCCTGCTCGGAGGGATGGCGGCGGTCCCGCCTCTCGCTCTGCAGGGCAGCCTTGCGCCGGTCGCTCTCGTACAGTGCGACGACCGCCTGCTGCTCATCCGACGCCGCGGTTGCGGCGAGTTGCCGGTAGACCTGGCGCTCCGCCTGCTCCCTCTGGTGGGTCTCCAGGGATGCACAAACAGCGGCAGCCTCGGCCGCTGCCACCGCCTCCTTGAGCCAGGAGCGGACCGTGTGGAACGCCTCCTCGTTCCGCCATGTTTCGAACGAGTAGACGGTGGCGTGCTGCTCGGGCCAGATAGGCTGCCTCCTCCTGAGCCTCCTCCAGCGCTGCGCCTCCTGCGGCGGCTCCTGCTCGGGTGCCGCCTCCTCCTGCGGCGGCTCCTGCTCGGGCGCCGCCTCCTCCTGCGGCTGTTGCTGCTCGGGCCCCGCCTCCTCCTGCGGCAGCTGCTGCTCGGGCGCTGCCTCCTCCGGCGCCGACTGCTCGTTCTCCTCGCCGTCATTGTGGCCCCGCGTCGCGGTCGTGGGTCGGCAGTACAACGGCGAGTTGCGCCATGCACGGAGTCGGCGAGGCATCGTCTCGGGGTGTCTGGTGAAGTGCGGCGAGGGCGATGAGAGTTTGTGCGGTGAGGGCGAGGAGATGAACGGCGAGAATGGGGAGAGCGGCGAGCGGTGAGGGCCCTTTTGTAGCCCTGGCGGGTCATTTACTGCGACGCGCGTGCCGTTACTCCGGCAGACTTTGAACGACCCGGGGGCCCACGGTTTTTCCACGCGTCGCTGACAGCTCTGGCCAGCGTGGGCTGCCCCGCCTTTTCGCCCCCCAAGCCGAACCCAGCGGCGGTGGTGGTGGTGGTGGTGGTGGTGCCGCAGGTGCTCGTGGCGCAGCATGGGATGGTGCGGCGGTGGCGGCAGCGAGAGCGGCAGCGCACGACGGCGGGTCAACTAAATTGGGCGGCAGTGCACGACGGTGGTGGCGGGAAACTCGGGTGTGGACTATTCAGCGTAGTCAACTAACTGCGCGGTCCCACCTGTAAGCTCCGGATGGTTTCAACGAACTTGGCAGTCCCACCCGGACCCACTTCGCGAAACGGAGTCGGACTCCTCGGTCCCACTTCGCGAAACAAAGTCGACTCCAAACTTACCGTTCCAGCCTCTCCACAGTAGTTGCGCACATACTAGGGGCAAAACTGAGGTCGATTCAGCTCTAGGGGTAAAACTGAGTACAAGTGGTCCGCTGTGGGCAATTCGATACATGACCCTTTAATGTTATGTATTCCGAGATATTGAACTGAACTGTTAACGACTCGACTCGATTCTATTAGGTTTTGATTCTCAGTTTACGAATTTCCTCAGATACAAGCACAAGTGTGCCAAAAGGTGGAAGAAGCATGAAAAAGGGATAGGTTTCAGAGTCAGGCTGGAAGAGGAGGCCACCGGTTTGGTGATCTACTTCGATGTCTTTCCTCAACAGCTAGGTCCTCTATCTTTTTTTTTGATAAAGGGAAGTATATTAATATCACGAAGATACAAATTACACCCGGCCTCTGCAACAACGCAATGGATGCACACAACCGAAAGACAATAAAAAGAAGAAATAAAAAAGAAGAAAAGTCCCGCTACAGGGTTACAATCCTCGCGGTATCCGCACAACCACCACCTAAACAACAACTGACGTCCAACTCTTCGAAAGCAACGTCTCCAAAAAGAACGGTGCCAGGCACAACCAATTAAGGCCAGACCTTGGGTTTTCACCCTGAAGATAATCCTCGCTCTCAAAACAACGGCTCCAAGAAGACCAGTGCCAGGCACAACCAATTAAGGTCAGACCTTGGGTTTTCACCCTGAAAGGTAGGACTTTGGACTCCACGCGTATTGTCTCCCCCTCTGACATACAGATGCCACGAATCTTGTAACTCCAAGCCAGTTCCCCATCGATGCAAAGACTCCGAACACCGTTGCTAGTCCTCCAATCTCGCCTTCGATGACTGAGCATTGCGACCAAATTCCACCGATCCAGCAATCTCCAGGCGTTGCCTACGGGAGTCGCCGGCGGAGCCTTTCGGTCGACACCCCGGCTTGATCAAAGAGGACCTACATCATGATTTTCATCTTCGCGCGACAGGAAACCCTAGGACCACCGCCATTATTCTTTAGCCTCGCGGCCCGACACCGCGAAGCCACTCCCAGCAGGAAAGCATCATAGAAGGGGTAGACCATTGCCCAACACTAGGTCGCCGGCGAGACCAAGGTCGTAGCCAGACTACCACGGCCGGCCAAGGCCGAATCCGATACCCAAGATCATCGGGCATCAAATCCCCGCGTCCCCAAGCGATTCCCGGATCTGATCCAGGCGTCCGCCGGCGATGCAGCACCCCCGCCGTACCACCTTCCCGCCAGCGATGAAGCTAGGCCCTCTATCTATCCTCACTAGTGGAAACAACCCCTTTCGTCCAGGGGGGCAGGGGGCATCTGTCCCGGTTGCACCAAAAACCGGGACAAGTGCCATGCATTGGTCCCGGTTCGTGTGCCCGAGGCAGCAGAAACCACCTGGGGGCATCTATCCCGGTTCGTGGGGAGCCAATGGTCCCGGTTCGTGGCACGACCCGGGACGAATCCCTAGCCACAGGCCACGTGGCGCGCGCATGGGCACTGGTCCCGGATCATACCCCTAACCGGGACCAATGTCCGTTCCCCTACAAATGCGGCCACAGCCCCCGTCCCTTTTTTTTAAGCTTGGGGGAGTGAGAGAGAGGTGTGGGTGGTATTGTCCTGCCGCGTGGCGCGGGAGTCCTGCCGCGTGGCGCGGGAGTTGTAACGCGTGGCCATGAATGCACATTATAAACTGCCGCACCTCCACTCCACGCACCGTCGTGCCACCACCATGCCCCCGAGGAGGAACAACACTACCGGTTTCCGCGGAGTTCGATCGCGGCAGAACGGAATGTTCACCGCGACTGTCCGCTTCGGGGACGACTGCATCCCCCTCGGCTCCTTTGCGACGGCCTCGGAGGCCGCCCGCGCTTGGGACGCGGCGGCCTGGCGCCTCAGCCGCCCGCGGTCGTTGATGAATTTTAGCGACTGCCACACCCTCTGGGAAGCGGAGGCCAGGGCGCCGACGCCGCAGATCGTCACTGCCGCCGACCACCGCCACCTCAGGCACCGCGCGTTTCAGGGCCTAGTCGACGCCAGGGACGACCCGCGTGGTCCGCGAGTATTACCGGAACAATTCGGGTGAGGAGAGCGCCGACGAGGAGCTATGGCAGACCCGCGCGGCTGAGCGGGCGAAGCGGCGCCTCGAACGCCACCTCGAGTTAGATGCCGCTCGGGAGGCGAGGACGAAGGCGCTGCAAGCGCTCCGTCGGGCCGACCACGCCGGCGAAGTCTGGGCCTCCGACGATCCGAGGTGGGGGTCTATCTCGGAAATACCATCATGCACCTCCTCCGACGACGAGGACGAGGACGAAGAGTAGCGCGCTAGCGCGTCTGTTTTCTGTTGGCTGTTTAATAAAATAATTTGTTGTATTCCGGCAAACAGTGGCCCTCTAGCTCGTCTGTTTTCTGTTTTCCGTGTGATTTTTCCTGATTTGTTGGATTCAGATCTAATGGCATTTCGATAGACGTTAAAAAGAGGGGGACATGTATTTCGATAGATAAACAAGGCACGGTACACATAATGGCAAGATTGGATTTAAATCTAAACGGAGAGCATAGATCTAAATAAACAAGGCAGTACATAATGGCAAAAGTGCATCGATCTACTAGTCATACTCCTGCCTAGGCCTATAGTACATGTACTCGTAGTCGTCGTAGTCGCCGCCGCCGTCGTCGTCACTATCGTCTGACGGTGCTCTGCACTCCCTCGGAGGATCACGACTCCAGGGCTGGGCCTGAGGGTAGCGCAGGCGAGGGATATCGCCGGCCCTGATGTAGTCCATAACGCTCTGTAGAGTCCGGCCGGACCACCATAGCCGACGACCGGCCTCGTGATAGTTCCCAGGAGGCAGACCGTCCTCCTCATACCTGGCGAGCGCCCTCTCACGCCGATTGATGAAGAAGGCATCCCAAGTATGCTGGTTCCACACCTTGAGGAAGAGGAGGGACCGGCACTCCTCCGGCGCTCAGCATCCAACCGGCGGGAACGTTGTAGCCGCACGGGCAGGGGTAGTTCGAGGCGGAAAGTGCCTCCGCCTGGATGAATGTTAGAGTGGGTACGGTAGAAGCCATGAGAGAGTGGTGAGTTTGTATGTGTTTATGGCAATGCAGTGGCAATGTATACATATATATAGCGAGAAGAAAACATCCCTTTAGTCCCGGTTGGGGACACCAACCGGGACTAAATGGGTTATGGTTTCATTGGGAAACGGATCATCCCTTTAGTCCCGGTTGGGGACACCAACCGGGACTAAATGAGAATTAGGGTTTCGTTTGGACCAATCAGTTAGAATCACACGGATCGTGTGTTTCTTTCAAGCGCTCTTGAGTCGTTGGATCCGTGTGTGTTTTTTTCGAGCTGTTGTGAGCCGTCCGATCAGGGCTACAGTGTGTTTCCTTCGAGCTGCTGTGAGCCGTTGGATGAGGTGTTTCTTAACCGTTGGATCAAAACCCTAGCTCAACACTTTGTGAGCCAGAGGACCCTATATATATATAGCCCAGCTTCATACATCGGTCAGTTCATCTCCCAAATACAAAAAATCCGGATCAGTGTTTAACACATTCATCCATGCATGCTTGGGTCATTGTTGACTTGGCGCTCGGGTATTAATGTGCACGGGAACATCATCCGCGGCGTCCGAGCACGGTAGAAAAGAAATTTGTATTTCAGCGTCTGTTTTCTGTTTAAAGTAATTATTACTAATTTTAAAATAATATAAGATATTTTTATTTAAATTAAGTGCTAATAGTGAAATAGTTAATAGTTTGAATAGTTAGAATAATTATTTAGTTAAACAGAAAACGGATTTGAATTAGTTATGCAAATTCAAACAATTTTAATGTTGTAATTTTTTCCTAATTTGAAACTATATAAAAGTTATTCACGTGCATATTTAATATATTCAAATTTTGGCGCTAAAACAATTGGCCAAAAGTACTTCTGCTCCCGGTGCGCGACCAGCCGGGCCTTCCGTCCCGGTCGGTGGCAACAACCGGGACGAAAGCCCCTTCCGTCCCGGTTGGTGGCACCAACCGGGACGGAAGGGGCTTTCGTCCCGGTTGTTGCCACCGACCGGGACGAAAGGGGGATAGGATATATACACGTGACCCCCCCCCCTCAGCTCCAGACCGCGCGCAGGGACGAAAGTGACGCCGCCAGGCTGCCCATTTTTTCCGTTCCCCCGCGCCGCCCCTCGCCCCACGCGCCCGAGGCTCGCCGCGATCACCCGGCCTGGTCGTCGCCCTCCTCTGCGGCGCCCCTCGTCCCCCACGCGCCGCCCCTCGCCCCGTCGGAGTCCTCCTCTGTGGTGCCGCCCCTCCTCTGTGGTGCCGCCCCTCGATCCCGTCTCGCCCCCGTCGGCGTCCTCCTCTGCGGCGCCGCCCCTCGCCCCACGCGCCGCCGGCCCGCCGCTGCCCCGCGCCGGCCTCCACCGCCCCGCGCCGCCGCTGCCCCGCGCCGCCGGCCCGCCGCTGTCCCAACAGGAGGTAAGGCCTGCCTCCATCTCGCCCTAACCCGGGGCCTTTTTTGTTTTTTTTCCTTTTTTTTACTTAATTACTGTTTTTTATTAGTGTTACAAATGTTAGAATTATTAGTTTATGAATGTTAGAAATTTTAGATTAGACTTATTTACTTTAAATAGGTTTAGAATTGATATAAAAAATTTAAGAATGTTAGAAATTTTTGATTAGACTTAGCAATTTTAGATTTGTACGTTTAGAATTGATATAGGAAATTTAAGAATGTTAGAATTATTAGTTATTAGACTTACCAATTTTAGATTCGTACGTTTAGAATTGATATAGGAAATTGAAGAATGTTAAAATTATTAATTATGAATGTTAGAAAATCTAATTAAGATAGTGTTATAAATTTAAGAATGCTAGAAATGTTATCGTATGTTTAAATATTATTATGCATAAGCAATTTTAATGAATTGGATCTGAAATATATACTTACTATTTTTGTATAGTATGGAGCAAAGAGACGAAGATGCCGAAAATATGATCGAGGGTTTAATCCGCGGGCCCGACATAGAGCCCGATGTGAGCCAGTGGATGAACGACTCCGGTGAGGGAGATCCGGTGCTCACCCAGGGAGACGACTCCGATGAGGGAGAAGCCGACGGCTCCGATATGGGAGCAGCCGACGGCTCCGGTGGAACCATACAAATTACAAACACCGGCTCCGAGGTGCATATATATATATGTTAATTAATGAAGCATCCGTTGTCTATATACATGTATTAACAGTCTTTATATTTTTAGCCATCCGGTTCAAATATATCAACCGGAAAAAAGACTAAACGAGGCGCAACAAAGAAGTTGAAAGATACAGAAAGATACAGGATCGACACGATCACAGCAGACGGCGCACCCGAGCTTCCCGCTGATGTTGCCCAAAAATTTGTGAAGCAATGCGGAGTGCTAGTTAGAGATCACATCCCGATCACTGTTAATGAGTGGAATGAGCCAAAAGATCCGCGGAAACAAGGAATTTCATATGTCGGCGAAATAGCCAAAGATCATCTTTTCTCAAAGATTTTGGCTAATTTCAACTTACCCGTGCCGGAGGTGGACGAGAATGAAGCGGATGTGACTGAGGCCGATGTTACTAAAATGAAACATGAGATACGGGAAAAGGTCAAAGCGTGGACCCTGAAAAAGATGGCCGAGCAATTCAAAAACTGGAAGAAAAGATTGAACCTTGATTATGTTAAGAAGAACAAGACTCCTGATTTCACTCAAGGGTA
This sequence comes from Alopecurus myosuroides, assembly GCA_028641055.1. Classification (NCBI taxonomy): domain Eukaryota; kingdom Viridiplantae; phylum Streptophyta; class Magnoliopsida; order Poales; family Poaceae; genus Alopecurus; species Alopecurus myosuroides. The sequence continues at coordinate 404,911,088 of CM054060.1, read as the reverse complement.
TGAGAAAATAAAACCCGTATGGCCAGACTTCGTGAAGTACAAGCTGGCAGAGAATGAACTGGAAAGGACGAAAACAAATGAGAAAAACGCCGCCAAAAAGGTATATCACCATGTTATGGGGCAAGGTGGCTACAAGGGTTCTAGTCCCAAGTGGGAGACATGGGAGAACAACCTGATTCAGCAGGGGATCACTCCCGAGCCGTTCTTGTGGGTCGAGCGGACAAGGTCATGGTTCTACGGGCATGGGGGCAGGTTGGACGCCGAAGGAAAAGCAATATATAACCTAAGGCATAAAAAGAGTCGTCCTCTACCCATAGAGAAGCTGAGAGACGCAATAAAGGACGTTAAAGATGGGAAGTTCGTGCCAGATAGAGAGAACGACGAGCTCACACGAGCCCTAGGGAATAAGGAACACGGAGGGCGTACACGAGGCACAAAAGGCACTCCTCCGTGGAGTGTTGCGTTCGACTCCACCAAAAAGTTATACCCAGATAGAAGCCGTCAACGTAAAAAGGACAAGGAGGCAGCTGAAGCAGAGAATCAGGCAAACTGGAGGCGTCAACTTGAAGAAATGGTAAAGCTGACACAGGATGTAGCAAAGAAGCATCAGGACCAAATTAACACACTTAGCCAGCAGATAGTGTCTACCGGCGCAACAGTACACATGGTAGAAGTTGAAGTCGAGGCTCCCGACGCCGCACATTCTCATCGCAAAAGCAGCGTTGCGTCCACGCAACTACCGGGTGATGATGCACCGCCGATGATTCACCCGGTGGATGAGATCACGGAAATGACATCCTGTGAGCTCCACGTGAAGGTCGTCAATATAACCATCAAGGCGGCGGCCGGATATGCCTTACCAATTGGCAACGAACCAACTCACCATAGTCTTCTGGTTCCACGGGGCTACGCTGTTGTTGGGGTCGATGAAGTTGTCAACGGATTCGAGCGGGTAAACCTTGATTTTCCTGAAGGTGAAGACGAAGAGTTGACTGAACTCGGAGAAGCCAAGAACTTGACCGTTCTATGGCTAAAGGAATGCATTGTGCTCACAAATCAGACGACAAAGCCATCGAATCCTCGCCTTTCTCCAGCGCAAAGGTCTCCAGCGCGGTCGTCTTCGCAACGCATGCCGTCTCCGGCGCGGTCGCCTACGCCGTGCACGTCTCCAGCGCGGTCGCCTACGCCGCCGCGTCAGCCCTCTCCGCCCACTAAGTTTCTGCCAAAACGTAAAAAATCACCGAAACGTCAACGGTCACCCCTCCCGAAGGTACCAAAAGAGGTACCCAAGTTACCTTACGACTATACTCCCGAGGAAACCCAGAAAATCGCAAAGGACGAATACGATGCGTGGAAATCAAAGCGGAAGGAGAAGCAAAAGCCAGATTTCCCTGAGACCGAAGAAGAGATAGAACGAGCTTGGAAAATGGTGAAGACTCTTCATCAACCCGAGCCGAGTCTGTCATCTGACTATGACCGCTCTATTCTGAAGTCACACGAGGAAATGGTGCGGTCAACGAAGAGTAGTAGCGCAAGCGGGAAAAAGGGGAAATCAGTTGCTCAACTCGGAGAGCAGAAAAAACAATCCACGTCCCCGCTCAAAGTGATTTCCAATACCCAGGTGGGGCCGAGCACTAATATTGCTGATGAGGATATTGATCCGGAGTTTATAACACTGTACGCAGACAAGGCAACTGATGCGGGTTTGTCCATTGCTGAGTATATGCAAACAGTGAACTACTTCCCCGCAGCTGAATGTGCGTACAAATACGAGTCTGGGCAGCCTCTTGTCAAACCCGAGGAGATAAAGGATCTACCAACGAAAATGCGAAGAGTGCATAGTTGGTATATGCAAGCCGCTGATGAATCTGAGGACTGGCTATGTCTCAGCGTTAAGGACGAGCACTATGGAACTGGAAATGGATATGTTATGATTCAATTTTAGGAATTGTTTCAGTTATACCAGCAGCAGGCCCTCGACAAATCTATCCTTAGTGCCTATTGTCTATAAGCACTTATTTCTCTAGCTCACCTCATTCAATTGCATATATATTCATATATATATATATATATATATATATATATATATATATATATATATATATATATATATATATATATATATAGAGTACACTCATATATTATAATTGCAGAATGAAGATTCTCGAATGCAAAAGAGGTGGAATCTATGATATTGGGTTCATTGATCCAAATATTATTTTTGAAAAGACTCTTCGGCAATCTCCCAAGGATACAGAAAATAATATTCTGAGGGCAATAATATTTAACCAACACCGACGGGAAATACTATTTCCTTACAACTTCAAGTAAGTGTGTTACTCTGTTGTAAACATTCTGTTTTCCTTACTCGATGTTCATTGTATAATTGATGAGTTCTGCGTGCGCAGCTTCCACTATATTCTGCTAATCTTCCAAATTGACAAAGGAAAAGTAATTGTAATGGACTCAAAACGTAAACCCCTCTCAATGTGGGCTGACATGCAGGAAATGATCCAGCGGTAATTTCAATCTTTATTAATTTCAGTATTTATATATTGCAATATATCGACTACTTTGTTTCATTTTCGGATATCAAGTAATTACTAACTCTTTTTATTCTTTTTCTTTCTCGGGTAGGGTTTGGAAGAGGTTCATAAAGAAGTCTCCCGGTGAATGGGAAAAACAACTTACATTTGATGTTGTGCAAGTAAGTACTATCTAGATCCGTGCCCATCTCCATTATCATGCCTGGTTGATTATTATTTTGATTGAAACAATCTTCTCGTATAGTGCTTGCAACAAGGAGACGGGAATAACTTGTGTGGATACTACGTTTGCGAGTTCATTCGTCAGACCACATCTCCCAAGGGCAGAAATTTAAAACAACTTCATGTACGTTAATCGTCAATTCTTCTTATTACTATCTATTTTAGTTACTTAGCTTCATATATTTTAGTGACCACTCTTCTTTATATTAGATCGAACGGCTTCGGGACGGTCTTCTACCTAGGGACCGCATACGAGCAATTCAGGAGGAAATTGCGGGCTTCTTAGATGCAGAGGTCATAAACGTAGATGGAGAGTACCATGCCTCCGGTTGGAACTAAGTTTGATTTTGTAATACACTCCATCGGTCATGTAATATGATCGATATACTTTGCTTCTGTAATATAAGTGTTTCTTATTCTGCTTTATATACTTATTCACTCGTGCGATCCGGGGGCTCGGTGGAGGGTACACCGAGGCTCCTCTCTTCTCGAGGTCCGGGGAGGGGCCGCCAGGAGGTCTCGGGGACCAAAAAACGGAAATTGTAAATTTCTGCCGCGGCAGAGAAAAGGGCAAAAGCCCTGCCGCGGCAGAAGGGGCATGCATCCCGGGTCGTATTCAGAACCGGGACTAATAGCCCCGGCCAGGTTCCAGCGCTCGGGCCACGTGGTCAGCCCCATTTGTCCCGGGTCCTGCCACAACCGGGACCAATGGGGAGGGGTATTTGTCCCGGATGCCCCGTCCCGGTTGCACAACCGGGACAAAAGGGGGCCTACGAACCGGGACTAAAGCCCCTGTTTCCACTAGTGCCTTCAGTTATTACGTGCACTCATTCCTCGTCGTGCACGCCCTCGATGACCGAGTCTTCTCACTCTCTTGTGGTCCTATTCATGTCGTGTGACACAGAAAGGACAAACACATAGCTAGCATCCGACAGAAATGTGACATGTACTCACAGCTAGCACACGGGAGTATATATTGTCTATTGGCCTCCATTTTTTGGTTATATATGTGTTCCGATATTATTATTTTTAGATCAAACAACGGACCTTTAAGAAGTTATATTTACGTGGTAAAAGGGAGGAGTGAACATTGCAGATAACTTCACCACTGCGGAAGGCGCGTCGTCATCCGAAAGTACATTTACAAAGAGTAAACCAGTTTCAGCAGCTCTGTTATTTTAACTGCCAATGGAGCCTGTTCCGGTAGTTGTACAATATGTATTGATGTGTACAATGCCACAGATTCCAGAGCACAACCAGCTTATGTGTGCTGTTATGGCTCGGAAACACTGTAAGGGCGATGAATAATTCCTTCCAGGAATGAGCATCACTATGTTGCTGGATTTACCCAACTCCATCGAGATGTTTTCTTTAATGCTCCCTGTTTAATCTTTGCCCTCGCTTGTTCAAAAATATCCCACCTACCAGAAGAGGCATGTAGGTTAGATACTGAGACAAGATTTAACGGGCTCCCTTCTTCCAATCTAAGAACAGACCTACAAGCCAAATCTTAGCTTCTTTGTTACTGCGAATAACAGAGGCATCCAGAAGTGCTTCCCATACACTAGAGCCTGGCTCTACACTCATTGACTTGATAAAGTCCAACGCATGCTCGATCAGCCCAGAACGTCCCAGTAAATCAACTATGCAGGCAAACATCTCCTCGGTCGGATGAACTTTGTGATCCTTCGCCAGGGAGTTGTATATCTCTAGTCCTTTCAACAACAAGCCCAGCCTGCAGCAAGCTGAAAGCACGCCCAGATCAACTATGTTATCCGGCTTAACCCCCGAAGCATCCATATGATCAAACAAGGCAACTGGCCATAACCTGATACAATTGAGCCCCATCTCTTGCTGGACGTTGGGCCCGAGCTTTTGGGCTCGGCCCGAGCTTTCACAGGCTCGCTCGGAGCGAGGCTTGGCCCGAGAGAAAGTCAGACCGAGCCGAGCCTCCTGGACTGGACCGCAGCATGCTCGGGCCGAGCCAGGCTCGGCTCGGTCCAGCCCGTTAGCTCGCCTGACGGCTGGGCCCAGTCACAAGCAGACAGTCTCCCTTCGACTCATCTTCTTTAATAGCAAAAAAACCAAAAGAAACAGGAGGGGCCGAGGGGATACGGCGAGCTGGGATGGACACGCTGCCGCCGGCACACTTGCTCCGCTCTCCTCCGGTCGTCGGTCCGCCCCGCCCGCCTCCGCCTCGCCTCCCTCCGTCCCCGCTCCGCCTCGCCCCACTCCGGCTCAGCCCTGCTCCGCCAAGCTCCGTGTCGTGCTCGATATTGCTCTGTCGCTGATGTGTCGTGTCCGTCGCTGCACCGCCGTGCTCATCGCTGCTTCGCTGTGCTCCGCTCCGCCTCACTCCGTATCTGCCCCGCCGGCACTGCATCTCTGCCGGCACTTGCTGCATCTCCGCCGCCCCTGCATCTTCGTCGGCCGGACCAGTGCTGCATCTCCACGGTGGTCCGCTCTGCAGCTCAGCCCGCCGGCGTTGCAGCTCCCCGGTGAGGCCCTACAGCTCCCTGCTCTCTCTCAGCGCCTTCTGCGTACATACCCAGGTTCGAATCCCCTCCTATGCGCCCATTTTCTGAAATTTTTGTGTAGCTCGCGAGCCAGCTCGTTCAGCCCGAAGCTCGCCCTGGCTCGGTCCGAGCCCACTAACGCGGCTCGTCGCAGCTGCCGAGCCAGCTCGTGGCTCGCCGTTTCTGGCTCGAGCTTTGTCCAGGCTCGGCCCGAGTTGGCCCGAGTTGGACCGCGTCCAGCAAGAGCCCCATCAGATCACATCTTTACGCCAAGTATCATCATCGAAAACCCGCCTTGCATAACGCAAGGCCCCACCCTTTGCATACATATCAATCAGAGCATTGTTGAGAGACACCTCCCCATACAGCCCAAACCTCACCGCAAAATCATGCACTTGCTTACCTTGTGCCAAGCTAGGAGGAGGCCACCAAAAGCAGAGAGGAGACTGATCAACACAACCCTATTTGGAAGAATAGCATCGATATCCCACATGGCCCGGAAAGCATTCACCGCATCCTCAAACATCAAGTTCTCTGCATACCCTCCCACCATCGTTGTCCAGGAGACGACATTCCTCTTCTGCATTCTGTCGAGAACCAGCTGTGCAAGGCCTGGTTTGCGAACCCTGAAGTACATGGAGAGAGTCCACTGCTAACACGCAATTCAGTGTCGCTGCACATCCCAGCCTTCCTAGCGAAGCAATGCAGTTCCCTGCCCTGATGCTCGGACATGCGCGAGGACAGGGGTGCCGAGAGCGTGAACCTACTAGTGTGAGCCCGTACGCGACCATACGACGCACAAAGGACCAGATATCGTCGCCTGCGGCCGGGGAGTAGGAGGTGAGTGTGTTATACCGGGAGGCAGTGCAAACGGGCATTTCGTCGAACAGGTGGAGCGCGACGCTGACGCTGCCCTGCAATCGGAGATGGAGAAGGAGGATGGAGTTGGTGAGGACGGGATCGGCGTGAAGGAGGCCGAGCCGGAAGATAAGGCGTGGAGAGAAGCGGTGGCGTGGGTGAGTCGAGCGAGGAAGGAGCAGGCGAGGGATGACAGTGTGAAGGCGGCCGGGCGGCGGCAGGGGTGGAGGAGGCAGCGAAAGAGGTAGAGCAGGAGATGGGCATGGCAGCGGGCGGAGGAGGCGACGGCCGAGAGGAACGCGTAGTAGACAGGGAGCGCGATGCCGCAGGGGTCCGCGCCGCGCGGACGGCGGCGAGCCAGGCTGCCACAAACGGCGGGAGTGGCCGCATTTTCTTTTACTCAACTGGAACAGCTGATTCCATTACATATGCGGTACTGACTCCGGCCGAAGGATTTTAGTGTATTGCCGTTCCGCCCCTTATAAGGCTAGTCATAGTGGGGAGTAACTAAGAGTAGTAACTTCACGATGTTACTAGTCTATGTTACCAACTCCATAGTGGAGAGTAACATACACATGGTGTCATGCAATGTTGTATTAATTGTCTTATAGACTCATAGTGTATTGGAAAATGGGATGTTATGGTAACTAGCCATGTTACCGCTACAATCTCTCTCCATATTAACTACTTGTCACGTCAGATTTTTTGCCTATGCGGCACTGAAGTTACTGCTTAGTTACTTTCCACTATGACTAGCCTAAGCTGCTAATTCATGAGATAAAATATTACAAGCTCTATAGGCGTGTATGAATTCAAAGGTCAAGATTCCATTTGTCTGTTCGGTCGAAGTCTTTACTTTGCATGTCACTTACCAGGTTCTACCAATCAGATTCCATATGGATGCACGTCATCCAATGTAGCTCTCACGGCATGAATAGAAAGACAACCGTATGAATAGCCATAGGTCTCTGTACAAGATTTTTTAGCGAAAAATTGGCAGGAGCTCTGCCTATTCATATATAGAAGAAGAGAGAACGAAGGTCATTACAACCCACACGACAGGAGATCCACATGCGGATTACTCCCCAAGCTATCCAACACTCGGCGACCTCGGAGGGTTCAACACACCTAACGCCTGGCGAAGTTCCTCAAAAGCGAGGAAGTCCACCTCTAGATAGGTTTGGCGTTTGCCATCGAAAATGCGCCTATTTCTCTCCTTCCAAACATTGCACATGATGTAGATGATTCTCGCACTACGAACACCAGCCCTCGCAGAGGTGGTACTCGAAATGATCTTGCACCACGCCGAGTCAACGGAGTCATGAGTTCCAGAGAAAGGCCCGAGCTTGTCCGTAGACCACGCGTCGATGGTGTTCCAAACCGCCACCGTGAACGGGCACTCCATAAACAAGTTAGTGGCATTCAACGGCTGGGTGAGACAGAGTTGGCAGGTGGGATCATAAGACCAACCCTTGGTGGCAAGCAGGTCGGCCGTGAGGATACGCTTGTGGAGGACAAGCCAGGCAAAGAACTTGACCTTGGGCTCCGCAAAAGCCCTCCAGACTTTAGAGGGCTCAAACTTAGGGAAGGAGCCTTAGAATTGAATCTCGTAGGCTGAGGCTGCATAGTAGCAGCCATCCTCCGTCTAGAGCCACCTGATGCTATCGGCCTGATCCTCCAAAAGGTGTGTATCCTGAATGATGGTGGCGATGTCCAAAAACTCCACAAACTGCGTGAGGTTGGAAATGCGTGCAATCAACCGGATCCAGGTGTCATTATGGAGCTCAGCACTAACAGTTCTGTTCTTCCTAGTGGCGATCTTGTAGAGGTTAGGGGCCCTAATGGAGAGAGGTCCACCCGGCGACCAGGAATCATGCCAGAAGAGGGCGGTTTGACCATTACCCAGGTTGATCTTCGTGGATGCCCGGAATAGGTTCATGGCTGAGGCGTCACAAGGAAGAGGGGAGCCCACCCAAGGCCGATCCGGCTCGGTTCATAGTAGCCAGGGCCAACAAAGCCGCAACGCCCTACTGAATCTTTCGAGGTCCGCAAACCCCAACCTTCCTAGAGATTTTGGCCTACACACTGTCTTCCAGTTCACAAGAGAGTGGCCACCGCTGACAGCCTCCTGATCATCGCCATGCCAAATAAACCGGCCAGAGGTGCGGTCGAACAACCGTTCTGCCCATTTCGGCATAGGCAATACCATGATATGGAAGGTAATGATGGAAGTGAGGACAGACTTGGCCAAAGTCACCCTTGCAACACGAGTCATGTTTTTTCCCATCCAACCAGGTAGGCGGGCACGGGTCTTGTCTATGAATGCTGGAGATGAACCCGGCGTAGGCGCTTGTAGTGAAGGGGAGTCCCAGGTAGCGACCTGGGAACTCCATGGTCTTGGCCGGAAAGGATGCCAGGATGGTGTGCAGATCAATATTGTTGCAGCGGATAGGGAAAACTTCCGACTTGGTCTTGCTGGTTATAAGACCACTAGCATTGCCGAAAACCCTAAGGATGTCGGAGATGACGCGAAACTCCTCAAAGGATGGGTTGGCGAAGATGCCAGCGTCATCGGCATACAGGGACACCCTGAATTTGGCCGCACACGCATGAATAGGCTGGAGGATGCCTTGGGATGCTGCAAGCTCGCTGATGCGTTGTAGAGGGTAGATGGCAAGGATGAGGAGCAAAGGAGACAGCGGGTCGCCCTGCCGCAGACCCCTAGCGTGGCGGAAAGGCCGCCCAGGTGTACCATTTTAATGGACTCTGGATGTGGCTGAAGCGAATAAATGGCACATCCAATTGCGCCACCTCGGCCCAAAACCGAGCTTGTCCAGCACTTCCAGCATGTAAGCCTAGTTGACCGAATCGAAAGCCTTGGAGATGTCAGCTCCTTCATAACATTTTGGACTTGAAGAAAATTTGCCGTGGATGCACCGCTTCTAAACAAAAGCACTCTGAACTGAGAACACCAGCATGGGAAGCAGAGGCGCCAGGCGGTTCGCCAACAACTTCGAGATGCTATGGATGAGGCTAATAGGATGAAAGTCCCCTACAGCAGCCGCATCGACCTTCTTCGGGAGGAGGATTATGTTTGCCGAGTTCACAAGACTAGAACATCCCCCACTTTGGTTGGGGAGGTGACGGATGGCGGAGCAGATATCCGCCCGAAGAGTATCCCAACATGCCTTGAAAAAGGCGCCAATGAACCCATCCGGTCCCGGAGCCTTGACCGAAGGGAGAGAAATAACAGCCTTTTTTATCTCGGCATCATCAAAGGGGCCTCAAGAGCGGAGAGGTCCCAGGGGAGATAGCCAAGGGTCTTCCAGTTGAGAACAGTGTTGCGGCTAACCGGAGTGCCGAGGTGATCATGGAAGTGTTTGTGTAACTCAACTTCTTTGTCCTCGCGGGACATGGCGAAACCGGAGGCGGTGCGGATGGAGTGGATGAATGTCTTATGCCGCCTGCCGTTAACCCTCTGATGGAAAAGCTTGGTATGCGCATCACCAACCCGAATCCAAGTAAGCCGGGAGTTTTGGCGAATCTTGATCTTCTGAATGGACAGGAGTCCTAGGTAGCTTTCTTTATGGGTTCTCCTGAGATTACGCTCATCAGCCGAAAGGCCTCTAGTTTCCTCCGTGATATCCAGACGGCCGATAATCTCTTTAGCGACCCCAACCTGCATAGGGCTGTTGCCGATGGAGGCACGGTGCCACTTTTTGAGAGCCTTGGCAGTACGATTGAGCTTGATATGGACACAGAGAATAGGATCGGACGCCGAAACGTGCTTAGACCAAGCCTCAAACACCGTCTCATGGAACCCTGGCATTTTTAGCCAAAACTGCTCGGTAAAAGATTCATTTTGTTGTTCGGTTGAAGTCTTTACTTTGCATCGCACCTACCACGTTCTGAGAATCGGATTCCACTCCCAGTCAGGCTAAGACCAACCACGGCGATGTTTCTACCAGCCAGGTGCGGCTCCAGCCGGCTCCCCGTCCTCTGGGCGCACCGCCATCGGGCATCCATCGGTACCGGCCCCAGTACGGCCTGCTTCCTCCCCCGGCATGGACACAGCCGCAGCACCTCCTGTACCAATCGCTGCCTCAGCTCCAGCACCAGACCTACACGAGTTTGTCACCACACACTATGTCCCTGCAGCTCTGGTGATGACAAGACGGGCCGGAAGACGGCCGGAGATCCGCAAGACTCATCCAGCAGCAAAAGCGGCGACATCAACAACCATATGAGACACAGCTTGACTACGGTGTGAGGTTCTGAGATCTATTGTGTAAAACTGAACCCGGGCGGTTACTATCTTCCCTCTTCTCCGCGGATGAACTCGTGATTAATTTCATCTGAGATTCCATCCTGCTAGCGTGACGTTGGGACAGTGTCTTGTGGATTTAAGTGTATTCTGTATCGATCGTCTAGCGTGTTTGAAATACGGTATAAAAGACATCAATTCTTTGCTTGTGCTTCCAAAAATCTTCCATAAAGAAATCTTTAGCAACTCCACCCACTCGATATATCGGCTTTATGTCGCTAGATCTGCTCGATTCGGTGACGAATCAAGCTTTGAATCATTGGTCGTTGGGATCTGCCAAGAAACGCCAACAATGTTTCTAGATTGCGGCAACAACGAGGCCACTCCTCGATATGCAGTGCCCGATGGTGGCGAAGCAGGCAGCGGTGGCTTGTTCGGACACAGATCGGAGCGTGCACATTCGATTGACTGTGAATCACTCCCCACGGCAAGTAAAAGTCCAGTTCATGATCTTGATTCGTGTGTGGAGAAAGCGAATCACGAACGGTTTACGATACAGAAGGTGCAAACAGAGCTGTCAGACCTGAAGACGCGGGGAGTGCCCGTGGCCGACTCAATCAAGGCCACACAGAAGACGCAGGGTGGACTCGCTGCAAGGATAACAACGATGGACACGTCAAACCACCATAAGATGACCATTGATGCTGTGGGAGACCGGGACACATAGTTGGAGGTAGCGGGTCACCACAAGAGGACCATATGCCTACCTTGAGGCCTTCATGCCTCTCCGTGTTTATTTTTATTTTCTCTCTAGTTTGGTCCTTATGACCATTCTATGTAATCAGCGACCTAGCGGTGCATGTTCTTTTCTCCCAATCCCAATCTATTAACACGAAAAGCCTGCCATGAGCTGGATCTTCAAAAAAAAAAAAGAGGACTATATGCCTCGGCCCGATGGGCACCACGGGGATTTCTCACAAGAGCTTTGAGCCTTTTACTAACTGGTTTTCTAAATAAAGGTACAACTTAGATGGAATCGTTTTCATCTTATTATAGGTGGCTTACTGCCCTCCAATTCTTCTAGCTACTTTTACATATAGTGGTAGGAGAGACTCAATATGATAGACAACTAAATCAAACAATAGTCACTATCTATCAGAGTGATGTCGTTTAGCACCGTTGTAGGCATAGATGCTCAAAAAATATCCTACGGCCGCTGCTTATTGGCAAAAGTCTCCATGCACCAATCGAAATAGCCTCAGAAGTCTCCATTCGCGAGTATCATGTGAACGAACTGACTGGTCCCATCTCCGCGTGCTCGGCTGAGCTGGTGGATGTTGTGAGTTCTTTCGTCAAACATGTCGAAACACTGACTCACAGTATAGTCTGCATCCTACTCATTAAGGGTGGCAAACTTCTCTAAAACATCAACACACAAAATCCACATGCTTTTGGTTTCCTCCAAAATCTTATAATAACTATAAATAAAATTCAAAGTTGAATATAGTATGGAGACATGTGCAATACTTTAGGAACGAGTCTTACATATATATAATAAGAGAGATACACATGGAGTTCTTGTTTTGACCTCCCTTTTAGCGTGTGACACCACCTTACAGTTGATGTGAGTGATTTTAGACCTCACAGTAAGTGTGACATTTCTTCAAAAAAATTCTAGACATGCTAGAATTTGTTTGTTAGTTATGAATAATATGAAAATAAATTAGATTTTGGTGAGAAAAATTGTGCATGACATTTTCTCCGGCATATATCCTATTTGGCGTCCATATTCAATGCATGCATGCATGGGACATATGTACTTATTTGTCAGAATTTTCATTTTTTTTTCTTCTTTTTACTACACCATGCATGCGTAAATAATGGTTTATAGAGAAATATCTCATAACCACTACATATCTATAAACAAATCAATTTATTTTGATGATTAATACAATCTCTACTCTTTAATATAAGACACATAAGGGTTTGTTTGTGCAATGCATAAGGATTGCAGACGCATGCATTCCCGAGAAATACAAATGCAGATTCTGAATATTTTGGGGCTCATAAAAAAAACACCGTTTTTAAGTCTAAAAAGTGTTTTGCCCGGAACCAACATCCGGGAAAAGTTGTGAACCCCAACTTCCGTGCTAAACTATTTGGTTTTTTTAAAATGTTTCTTTTGGGAAACATGTAGATATCTTTGACGGTATATGTAGGAAGATAAGTGGGGGGGGGGGGCGGGTGTGCAAGTATGGTTTTAGTGTACCTGAATGATTTTCCAATGCTTTCAGTGAAAAACCTCTCTTGATAGTATAGATGCCCATAGAATAAAACGCTATAAATACTAAGGCATCGTCTTCGATCTTTTATCCTTTTTTTGAGGGGTCAACCGTCGTCTTGTGCTCTTCATCAAATGAATCTTAACCACTTCGCACATGGTGAGATTTCAATTATGTTGTTAACAAACACTGAAAACCACTTAGTGACAGAAATGTCCTTTCAATGGCTAGTATAGTCACCATGGACGGTGTGACGAGAGCTCCCGGGGTTGTTCGAAGTGGTGGGGTCATAGTGGTGCTGGGGAGGGCAGATTGGAGCGGCGGAGGGATGGATTTCGAGCAGCGGGGATGTAGGGGAGGTCAGGGTGGGCGGCCGGTCGCGCGGTGTCGGGTGGATGCCCTATTTTAGGGCTGCTATTGGAGCACATATGCCCTCCATGGTGGCCTGTTTTAGGACGGATGTTGGAGTTAAGCCTTTTTGGTGATATAAAAAACACATTTTCTGTGATGTAAATTTTACATCAAACCATTTTTGTCCTATTTTACATCACCTATTGGACGAGTATCTAGAGTTTCCCCGGAGCACCCTGACCAGTGAATCGAGATACATGTGACAAAGGTACTGCCGCAAAAAAGGCTCCGCCATCCTCCTAAGGTTTCACTGGCATTCGCGCCTCCCAGACCTTGATCTGCAACTATTTGGACTAGAACAACTCATATCAATATTAGTACGCCCACTGGACGGTTGATACAAGCGGTAATACTAGACTCAGGAATTGTTTTGGCTAGAGAAACCGTTACGGACGGACGTGTGGATTCGAGGACATCAACCAAACTAATGTTTGCATTTTTTTTCTAATATAATTTTGGCCTTTGTTTTAATCGTAATAAACCAAAAAACTTTGAATTTTAGTCTTGATGAAAAAAGTTCTAGTATTTTCAAAATAAAAGAAATTATGTAGGCAGCAGGTTGCATGTATTATGATCCTAGTATTAAAATAAATATGAATATATGAAGCATGTATGGATAATATGTTCTTGAATTTATTTCCTACTAATCTATGGAAGCATATATCATATCAAATTAAAAAAATCATTGTTATTTCTATTGATTTCTTAGTGAACTAAACATCAACATTCCTTCTCACTTTTTCATCGTGTCTATTTCAGTTTAGCCTCTTTATTCCATATTCCTCTGTATTTCTCCATGATATCACACTAATGGGCTAAAAGGCCTTAATTTGGACACACAAGACTTTCATTTTGTCTATACACTCCATTTTTTGTTACTTTTTCCCTTTGTTTTTTTATCTACACACTTTCTCATATAATTTAATTCCCACTAGTGTACTTAAACCCTAAACCGAGATTGTTGCTGATCAAATAATGAGATATATATTTAACCAACAAAATTCTTGGTGGACACGACCCACAAAATTATATTCATTCTTGGAAGCACATGTATGACTCGAATATTGCCTATAAACTGCATTTTTTGTTAACATTCTCGTCTAACATAATTCGCACCGGTCTAGTTGAACACTTAACCGAGATTATGTTTTCAGACAAATGTTTATGTTAATAACATTTTTTATCGACATCTTATTTGTTTAGTCTTAGTTGAGGTTTTGAGGACATCAACTAAACTAATTTGTGCATACACGCTAGAACAATTTTTGTCTTTATTCGAAGCTTAACAAACTCATAGTAAAGCCATAATATATTCTTGAATTTATTTCCTAGTTATCTATGGGAGCATATATCAAATAAAACAAAAAAAAATATCATTTTTATTGCCCTTGATTTTGGAGTGAATTAAATAGCAAGGTTCCTTCTCAATTTATCATATCGTTCATTTTAGTTTAGCCTTTTTATGCCAGATTACTCTGTATTTTCTCCATGATGTCTCCCTAATGGGATAAAAAGGCCTTAATTTGGACAGACGTGACTTCCATTTTGCCTATACACTATATTTTTGTTTACTTTCTCCCTAGGCCATTTTGTTTTGCATAGTTTCTCGTCTAAATTAATTCTCACTGGTCTAGTTAAACCCTAAACCGAGATTCTTGTTGAAAAAATAGTGAGAATTTATCTTAAACCAAAAAATCATTGTATCACACGACCCACTAAATTAGATTTATTCTTGGAAGCACATCGATGGCTCAACGATTGTATATATGCTGCATTTTCGGTTTACTTTCTCCCTCGATTTTTTTTTACTGCACATGATCATCTAACATACTTCTCACTAATCTATTTAAACTCTTAATCGAGATTATGTTTTTGAAAATAATATTTAAGAGTCAAAATCTATATTTAACATCCAATTAAATTACTTGTAAAAGAAATTGTGGGCTGAGATCAAATTACTCTAAACATAGGCTTGATAGATATAATTTTAACAATGTAAACTTAGCAACCATGTTGCAACAGGAAAGGTAACACAAACAAAGGATCATGAATAATGATTTAGTGAAACATATATGTTTGTTTCGAGCATAAAGAAAACATAACAAAGTGGTATTTCACTTGTCCTTAAAAAGGGAGCAAAACATAAATGCTAGGACAGCTTCAAAGTTCAAGTGCTGACTAGAAATAAGTAATTTGAAAATAAGTAATACATCATGAATCAATCAATAATAAATCTTGGGACTGATGCACATTATACTCAGAATGACAACTATGTTTTCTTAATTGTGCATAAAGTTAGAAGATGAAGACTCAACATAAAAGTAAAAGAAAGACCCTTCACAGAGGGAAGCATGGATTAACTCATGTGATAGATCTTTTTATTTTATAAACAGAGGTATTAAAATTTTTTTTGAGATATGTGTATGTTTATGTCTACGTCACAACTTAACTAGACTTTACAAGAGAGGCTCCCATTGAAGGACTTTCTTCCTACTGGGGTCAGTAGATCATCCCTCTTCTCTTTTGTTTAAACACTTATGAACTTTTCTTAACTGATAAATCAGGGGCAAAAAGAGTGAAGAGAATTTATAGTAACCAAGTTTGGAGTTGGGCACCCTGTTGCCAGCTCTTCTATCAATTTGGATAAGTGGATGTACCACTAGTTCAGGTGTGTAAATCCCAATCAATAAGTGAGATAAAGATCGTCTACCTGCGTCCTCGTGAGCTAAAACAGGAAACACATATAATTTTCAAGGTTTTAAAGGTAGCACATGAGAAATTTATTTTGGAGTAGCGGTTAAATACCACATATAGGTAGGTATGGTGGACACATTTGGCAAACTTTTGGTTTTTGGGAGTTGGATGCACGAGTAGAGCTCACACTCAGTACAGGTGAAGGCTACCAAAAGACTGGGAGCGACAAACTAAGAGAGCAATAATGGCCACAATCATGCACAGAGACAAAACCTTATCAATTAAAGCATAAATGATATTACAAGTCAAAAACTAAATGATCATAGAGGCTAGAGGTGACTGGTTTGTAGTCATGAGATGGTGTAAGCATGCGCCAAGTCAAGCAAATAAAACATTCGACTGAGAATACCACAATATTATGCTTTGATATGATAAAAACAACTCATGATTTCTTTCAATGGCACATTACACTCTCGGATATTTGAGACAAGTAATGATACATCAATAACTACTAAGCATTAAAATAATATTTAGCATGACATGATAAAGTCTAAGCCACAGTTTAGACAAGCTTTCCTTTGCACCATTATAAGCATGAAATATTTTACTCTTCTCCAACACCATTAAACTTTTTTGAAACAACTCTCATTGATAATAATCATAAAAGAACAGAGAGATAACTATAAATAACCAAGGAAAACCAACAAGCTTTGAACAAAATACGAGTGGAAAACAAGAGTTAAATGCAGTACTAGCAAAAGGTGAACACTCACAGAACAATAAGAGTGAAAATAGTGTTATAAACAATGAAAACCGAGCGTGTCTCCCTCCAAAACAAATATGATAGGATCCAACCACATACTACAACAAACAAACAAAACAAAATGAAAGAAAAAATAATTTACGTCCAAGAATACCACATTATATATGAAGCAATATAAATATAGTGTCTTAAAAGAGGACCTGATATTTTTGTTGATGAAGAAAGGGGATCCCTTGGGCATCCCCAAGATTTGATGCGTGTACTTCTTGGATATATCTTTGAGGGTGACATGGGCATCACCAAGATTGAGCTTTTCTCAATCCTTCATCTCATCATATCATTTTTCTCTCCCTACACTTGAAAACTCACTTCATACAAAACTTCACACAATCTTCATTAGCAACGTTAGTGTAATCAAAATAATATATCCACTTTGGTTCAATTTCAACACAATATATTTTTTTAAACTCTTCCCCTCAAAATAACACCAAAATAAAAAGATTAAGAGGCAAATACAAATATTGGCAGAAATTTGTCAAAACAGAACAACAACTAAAAATCGATTTTTTCGAAAATATTTTGTTAATCAAATCAAAAAGTTCAGAACTAATGAAAGTTAGATACTAACCTGGGGCATGTGCACAAAAATGTTCAGATCAATTCGATGTTCTGATTGAGAGAATTAATTTTTTTGGTCGGAGCACATAATCGGTTTCAGGACAGCAACTTCACCAAATCTTACTTTATCCCCAGTAGAGGCTGCTCTTGGCAAAAAAAAAAAAAAAGGAAAAGGAGAGGTTGCTACAAAGGTAACTCCCGAAACGAGCAGATCAAGGAGAGCTCCAGCTGCACCCATCCGCTCCATCACCAAGGTGGCAAGAACGCAGGGCCGGTCCTGAGATTTTGGGGCCCGGGGCAGAACTAAAACTTGGGCCTTTAATATAGACATCTTTAAAATAATAATGAATACACGCGTAAAAATATGTTGTTTATAGCACATAAATGCGTCAAAACGAAATACATATATTATATTACCTTAAAAATTTCTTATTACATACCTCGATGCAAACTCACTTAAAATAGGGTCGATGTCAATATCGTCCAATAATTTCTTCTTGATGCATAATGTCTCCAAACCGGTTAAGCTTTGTTGAGTCATCGTTGACCTCAAATGGTTCTTCAGTAATTTCAACTTAGAAAAGCTTCTTTAGTCGATGCGCAGACGTCACGAACACGGTAAGTAATATGCGATAAGCAATATAGATATTGGAGAGCAATTATACATATACGACAGACCGGCAACGGGAAAGAGAAGAGGCAAAGAGCCAAATTGGTCACATGTTCTTGTGATCGGGAACCCAAAAATTGAATCGACGGGGATACAAACTGATTGCATTAAATACATAATTGCTTTATTAATAAGTTTTTGTTGAGAAATAGATGGATAAATCATAGACTCGTAGTCTCGAACAATAGATCAGTACCTCATGTAGGAGAGGGCGGCGGCGCTGCGGTGGTCTCTCCCTGCGCCTGGTATGTGGGTCAGCGATCGCAACCGACGCCGTGACGGAACAGGATATTGGCAGCCAACAACTCGAATCCATGGATGGCTAATGTTTTTCCTACCATCGGAGTTAGGCAAGCAGCGATCGTAACTTTCCGTGTTGCGTGCCACGGTTGCCTCCCTCCCTGGCCACGCAACCCACGTAGTCCATTGGTCCAAAATATTTATATTTTTTCCCCTTCTGGGCTTACAATATATATATATATATATATATATGCATATAGCATATACTTGGGTGGGGTCCCCAGGTTTTGGGGGCCCGAGTCGGCCGCACACCCTGCCCCTCCCCAGGGCCAGCCCTGTAAGAACGGGGGGGGGGGGGAGAGAAATCACCATATCTCCCCTTCCAGAAGGGATCCAGCAGCTTGAGATGTAACTCCCACTGAAGATCATGGCTACCAAACCAGGGAACAAGGGATCTATTAGATCCCCTCATATCTAGCCAACTAGGCCTCTCTGCTGTGTTCAATCCCATTCAAAAGGACAAGATCGAAATCAACAAGAAGAAGCTCAAAGAACGAAGATCTGGATTTATTCGAGCGGCAAGCCTAGAAAAAACCTAACTATACAGCTCCAAGCGGCCCTCTCACTCATCGCCGGCCACCTTAGCAATCGGCGATGTGTGGGTGTGGGGGGAGGATGGGGGTGGGGGCGAGAGAGAGAGAGGATGGAATTGGAGGCAGAAGGGCTGAAGGGTACGACACTAATGGTCGGCCGCCATATGGGACGAAATTCGCCGAAGTATTCCCACCATTGGAAAGTAGGTACATAAAACTAGAAGGCGAGACGTGACTTGCGCCGCTTTGATCTTGTATACATCTCAGTAAAACTTGGAGCATAATTATTTTGTTATGTAAATTATTATATTTTAGTGGTTTGTGTTTTACTACTATATATTACTACTTGTGTGTGAGCGAGTTTTTCCCCTATTGTAATATAGTTTTGTTCTCTGTAAAACATGGAACTAAGATAGTTTTTTCTCTCTTGTATTAATACTTGTGTGAGCGAGTAATTATGCGTTTTAGGGACTACTAGTATTGGCAGAAGTTTCACAAAATTGGAGAAAAGAAACGGCAATGGACATGGCCTATCCAAACGTACGGAAACTTGACACAACACACAACTCGCGCATTCTCTCGTTTTCCCCGAGACGGCCATGCATCTCTACTGACTGGCCCCACCTGCATGGGCAAGAAACCTGTGTGAACTGAAAACCATGGTGACACCACTCCATCTCCGCCACCCACCGCACTCACTCGCTCGCTGCTACCGATTCCTACCGTTGATTCTGGCCGTCGATTCATACATCCACGGTCCACCGTGCAGGCTGCAGCTAGCGGTGCAGTTATAACATCCGTCTAACGACGCGTCACCGGCCGGCCACTCTGCCCACGGAAAGAGAGCTCATCGGAGGACTGCATCGATCCACGTCGAGTGTGGAGGCCGGCGGTGATCGAGCATGGGCGTCCGCGGGGTGGCCAGGACGTACGTCATGCTCGGCCTGGCGGTGGCCTACTTCGCTCTCTACGCCATCGCGCTTCATCCGCCCACCTTCCACCGCCTCCAGGTGATCCAACTACTAGCTAGCTCGATCATATCTCATTGTTAGATGTATTTCGTGTTGTGTTAGGTATACCGTATGTCTGTATACGGATACCTCTATGTATCCTTTCCCTGTACAACTCGGCCTAGTGCCATATATTAACATACAACCTGTATGGATTTAAGTACCGTTCCACCATTGTGTTTCACATGGTATCAGAGCCCCTCCTTCCGTGACCTAGCTGCCGCCGCCATTGCCGCGCCTTGAGCCGCAGTCGCCGCCGCACAACCTCCAAGAAAATCGACGATCGCCGCCTGCATCGTCACGACAAACCACAACCCAACAACCAAAACCAGATTCAAGACCAAGACAACCGATTGCCGCCGTGCTAAGGAGATGAACGTCAAGAGGATACGGTGTTTCGGAGATTCGGACTTTGTGGTACAGCAGGTATCAGGAACTTGGGATAGAAAGGACGCAACTATGGCAGCATACCGCAGGGAAGTTGATAGGGTTGCAGGATGTTTTTCCGGGTATGAGGTGGAACATATAGACAGAAGAAAGAATGAGGCAGCCGACGCGCTCGCTAGACTCAGCTCGCGCAGAGAGCCGGTTCCACCTAACGTTTTCCTGGACGAATTATGGCGACCATCGGTTAAAACCGAGTCAGAGGAGGAATTGGCAAATCAAGACCCGGATTCAGGACTTGTGGCTACTGTACGCACTGTTCCCGAATGGACAGAACCGTTTTTGGCCTATCTATCGCGAGGCGAGTTACCACAGCAGGAGGTATTAGCAAGGCAAATTTTGAGGCGAGCAAAGGGATATTCTATCATCAACGGGGAACTATATAAGAGAAGCGCAGCAGGGGTCTTTTTGCGCTGCGTAGCGCCAGAAGAAGGCCGATAGATTCTCAAGGAAATACATGAAGGCGACTGTGGACATCACGCATCCACAAGATCTCTCGTGGCTAAAGCTTATCGACACGGATTTTTCTGGCTCACGGCTCTAGCAGATGCGGAGCGATTGGTAGCAAGGTGTGACGGATGTCAAAGGTACGCTCGCCAAACCCATGTGCCGGCTATGGAGTTACGGACCATCCCGTTAACTTGGCCGTTCGCTGTCTGGGGTATGGACATGGTTGGCCCCTTTCATATGTCACCATGCAATAAGACACATCTTTTGGTGGCTATTGATAAGTTTACCAAGTGGGTTGAGGTTATGCCAGTTACTAATTGCGAATCAGCCACAGCAGTCAAGTTCCTGGAGAGGATTATCTACCGGTTCGGGTATCCCCACAGCATAATTACCGACAATGGAACCAACATGTCCCTTGGTGAGATGGAGAAGTTCTGTGGCAACAATGGAATCCGACTTGACGTCGCGTCAGTGGCTCATCCGCAGGCCAACGGACAAGTGGAGAGGGCAAATCAAGAATTGCTACGCGGGTTAAAACCAAGACTACGAGTCCCCTGTATCAGGGCAGCTGGCGCATGGGTCGAAGAACTCCCTTCTGTGGTTTGGGGCATCAATACTACGCCTAATAGATCTACTCAGATGACACCGTTCTTCATGGTCTATGGCGCGGAGGCAGTACTACCGAGTGATATTATCCATGATTCACCACGAGTGTCAGCATACGTCGAAGTGGAGAATGAAAAAACCCGGCAAGACGCCGTGGATATGTTAGAAGAGCAAAGGGAACAAGCCCTGGAAAGATCAGCCATATATCAGCAGGATTTACGAAGGTATCATAGCCGGCACGTGAAAACCCGGGTCTTCCAGGAAGGAAACCTGGTTTTGCGCCTGGTACAGTCAAACGAAGGAAAGCACAAGTTATCACCACCCTGGGAAGGACCGTTTATCATAAGTCGGAATTTGCATAATGGGTCATACTACTTGATAGATGCAAGGGAAGAGTCGACCACAGTTAATGACACTGCTCACACCACTTCATCTATGCAAGAAAGAGACAGACCGTGGAACGTGGCTCAGCTACGTCCGTATTATACTTAGCAAAAACTGTATTGGCATATGGAATTGAACGATGTAATAGGCAGCAGGTTTTCAGACGCACTGTTTTCCTATCCAGGGTACCTTTGGGGACTGGACGGGTTTTTAATGAGGCGGCTTGCTGACCTAGATTTTTTCATATCAAGTAAAGAAGCGATTATCAAGAAAAGAGATGGTTCTATTCAGGTTATGTACTCTCAGTATGATGCGTATATCTAGGTCTTGGGGGCTGGTCGCTTGAATAGCACAGTTACAAACTCAAAGACCCGGCCATGATGCCTATGAGTTATAAGGGCCGATTACTTGCAAACGAGTACGGCTACAATCTTATAACCGGACAAAGAAGTCCAAATTCCTTGGCTATTCTTACTTAAGCTCGATGTGACTCGCATTAAAGTGGCATGATTTGTTCGCTTACGATTACAGTCAGTCACGAAGCCCGACGGGGCTTGATTGGCTACGTTTTCGTATGGATGTAACAACATGGTATCCACGCGAAAGCCGGCTTACAGTACAAGATAGTCAAAAGGGTCATCTAAACCACAAGTTATGCAGAGTACAAGGCTAAACAGCTGGAAACTCAACGATTATTAAGCATAACTTCAAATCCTATGTGAAACAACTCAGGGATCTTTGTGAATTTAGCAGTAGGCAGTTCTTTCCCCTTTCAAGATCAAGTGTCCTAGACTTGGAGATCCGGGTCCGGATGACTCGAAATCTTGAAAAGAGAAAAAATTGCTTACTTGTAGAATTCCAAAAACCCAAATATCCGAGTCTTGGGGACTTGGGGACTTAGAAGCAAATCCGCTTGTCAATACCCATGAGACCCGGAAATCGGGTTTTCACAAAAGGAACAATAAAGAAAGCCGGGTATCGAGAACAGATGAGCTCAATAATGGACAAATTTAAAAAGGCCGGCAGAGGCATAAAGTATATCAAGACCTTAGCGTGCATTACAAAATCCCGGTGAAAAGATATCAAAGGTGCACAGGCGCACCACCCAAAATATAACTGTTTAAGCAGCATGTTGGCCAACCAGTGCATAAGAAGAGGCATTAGAGATCAGATGTCACTCGGCGTTCATCTTGGCCTTGCCCTTGCCATCATTGGTGGTAGCAGTAGCACCCGGATCAGCGGTACCAGCCCGTGCAGGAGGGGGAACGACTGGTGTTGAGGTAGCGGGGGCAGAGCCGGCTTCAGCTTGCTTCTTGGCAGCCTCCGCCCTCAATGCAGCAGCTTCCTCCTTCCACCGAGCCAGCATATCATACGGCTCGGGAAGATCCGACTTAATTGCTACACCAGCAGCATCATATGCTGGAACAAGGATATTAACGTCCAGTTCATCAGCGATCACGCTGGCCGGGTAACGGACCTCCTTCTGGACGGCCTGAAAATCCTTCACCGAGAACTTGGACCCATCAAGCTTGAACTCTGGGAAGCCGCCCATGAGCTTCGCTAGTTCGAGCTTGGGGAAATAAGCCTTGGCGAGTGCAAGCCCCCGGGTCATTCCAACCCGGCAAGACGAGTGTTTCCAGTGCCAAATCCACTCAGGAATAGTGGAGAAGGCATCCAGCATCCTCTTCAGATCAACATGTCCTCTACCCGGCCACCGTAACTCCTCCAGGATCCATTTGGTTCCGGCACATAGCTGCCGGATAACGCTCTTCATGGTTTTCAGCTTGGCAATGTCATCCTCTTCCGGCATGGTTTCGTCCGGGCCTAAAAAAAAATGGAAACGTAAGTCGGGAAAACTCTTGCTATCTATCAAAAGGATAAACCCGGAGGAGGAAACGTACCAAGTAAAGCGCGATATGTGTCTGATATTTGGACAGAAAGGCTTGTTAGATCATCTTCTGCTTTGTGAGCCCTTTTCCTATATTTCCTCATTATCAGCCTATTCCTCCTGGCCTCAGCTTCGGCTGCTTCACGCAAAGCTACCTCCTTTTCGATGAGCTTGGTGGCGTCTGCTAGTTTCTCCTCAGATTGAGTCACGAAAGACTGCATGCATGCAAACAAGGATCAGTCGGGTAGAGGAGCAAGTTTTCAGTCGCTTGTATAATAAAGTCCCAAGCAAATTATGAATCAATTCACTCGGAACTTGGGGACTGGACAAAGGCACAAGCAACATTAATCGGATTTACCTCATGTTTGGCTATTAAAGCCCCCAAGATGTTTTCTTCATTAGCCCTTAAAGTGCGCAGGGTTTCCAGCATCTGGGCAAACGTCAGTTCCTCGGATCGAGTACCGGAAGAGCCGGCAGCTTGGTCGCCTGGTGAGGGGGCTCTCCCCGCCCTTGGAGTTGAGACCCGGACAGTTTGAGTACCCGGGTTGGGAGAACCCATCCTTGTATCCAGAACCTCGATCTCCTCGTCTACCGGTTCCGATGAGGAAGGAGATCCGGCGGCTCGGGGAAGCGGATTGTTCAGAGGGCCTTGTTCCTGGTTATTCGCCGCATCACCGCAAGTCGCGGTGCCTGCGTTATCAGTCGGCTTCTCCACCCGACGGTTATCTGTTTCCACGTTTTCCGGGTCACTGACGATGACTTGAGTGCTGAAAGGAAAATGAGAAAAGGCAGTTATTAGTAATGACGGTGTCTTGAGTGAAAATTTGTCAGGCGTAAAAGGAAATCATGTAGCAAAAACCTACCCGGCATTCACGGTGTAGTCCGGCGGGAGCTCGCCGCTAGAAGCAGATGAGGTCGTCACAGGGACCACTAATGGAACCCGGAATTGCCCGGCACGTGGATGGTTAGGAGAAGAGTGGCGTTGAGGAGAGTCGGAAGGACGAGACGGAGGGGCGCTGGCACGAGGGACCGAGGGGGTAGAGATGCCCGGGTTAAGGGGATCTTCACCCGGGGAGCTCCAAGTTACTCTGCGTTTGGCTGGGAAAGAATCCTTCAAGCACGACGAATTTGATAATTGATGGTTAAGTCGTCGCATGGCGTCAAAGGAGTAAGGTTCAGAGGATAATGAAGAAAAAGGAACCTTGGACACTGCCCCCCTGGCCTTCCTCTTGCCTCCAACTGTTGCCTCTGGGTCAGACTCGGTTGCTTCCGGGTCATCCTCGTTGGTCTCGCCTTCGTCCTCCAGCCCTGCGAACCGGATGTGCGCTCGTTGGAAAAAAGGTAAATGGGAGGAAAATAATACAAGTAAAGATATACAAATTCTGTGCAAATACCTTCACTGTCGTCAGCCGGCTCGTTCTCTTCTTCCGGGTCTCTGGAAGGGGGGAAGGGTTCAACTCTCCAGAAAGGGTCATCAGCCTAAGACAAAGGAATGAGGCTAAGGGTTAGAAGCTGTATCAAGTCAAAATGTGGAAATAAGTTATGAATATCGGGTATTACCGCTGGAGCCGGGTTTTCCCGAGTAAACGGGGGTAACCCGGTGATGCCCTTTATCACCTCCAGTTTCTCTGTTAAGAAGCCCTTGATGGTCTTGTTAGTATCGCCGGTCGCAAAGCTCTTGGTGGAGTAGCGGAGTGCATCTGTGGTGTGCCCCGAATACTCGCACATCAATTTGGTGCGGATGGAGTTGGGTTGGATCCGAAAATCAACCCATGTTTTTACTAAATTTAGCCCGAGGAGGCCTTGGGCTGAAAGGATGGCTATCTTGGCTAATGAGGGAAGGATCGCCTCCCTGTCTGAGTCTGGCGCAAAGGCATTGAAAGACTCGGAAGGTTCGAGGAGGTTTTCCGAGTAACCCGGCAGTTTCTTTTCGCCGTCTGGGGAGGTATCGTGGCAGTAAAAGAAAGACAACTGCCAATGTTTGACGTGGGAGTTTAAATTGAGAGTGGGCATCGGTGAATTCTTGCGGTGTTGGATGGATACCCCGCCGCAAGTAAGAAGTGCTCCGTCACCACTTTCGCGGCACGGCTTAAACTGGAATAGTTCGATGAAGAGAGTCAGACTTGGCGGTATGCACAAGTACGACTCGGATAGAACGATGAAGTGGGTAATATTCAACATAGAGTTAGGCCCTATGTCAAATACCCGGAGGCCATAATGGCTTAAGACCTCCCGGAAGAAAGGGTGACCCGGAGGACGGAATCCCCGGGTCACGTGTTCTACGAAGCAAATTACCTCGTTATCAGCGGGTGTGGCCCGGATCTCGTTGCCCGGCGCCCTCCAGTGAATGTCCTTCTGAGAAGGGAGAATTCCTAATTCGGCTAGCTCGTCCAACTTGGCCTTCGTAGCTGTGGAACGCCCCCAGTTGGCAGATATGGTTTGGGTAGTCCTCGCCTGAGTCGGCTGTTTTCCTTGTCGCTTGGGAGCCATGGGATCAACCTGCAAAGCACAAGAAAAAGAGGCATAGGAAATAAGACCCGGGAGTGTTGGATTATCCGAGTATAAGGTATCAAGAAAGTATGAAGCTAAAAATTAGCCGGGTATCACGCTATGAGGTGGAGATTACAAGGTATCCGGGTGTTGAGTACAATTGTGGAAATTATTGGTCACTTACGTATGGAAAAGCGTTTGGGGAAGATGGATGGTTGCCCATGTGTATACTGCAAGCAAAATAGCTGGAAAGGGAGGGTTTTCCGGGTGTTAACGCGATGAGCGGAAAATTAAGGAGGAATGGATCTAGATGGGAAAGTTTGCGAGCAATTTTACAGGAGATTTGGTGATTAGTAATGGTAGGAGGATGAGTTGTAACTATCTAGCAGGTGGTTAAAGGAGTTGGCAAGCATCGAATCGATCTAATTTGATGCAATCGGAAAAATGATTCACGGGTTGACCTAGATCCGATCCTGGATGAATTGAAAAATTGCGGGGCCAAATTAAAACGGCTGCAAGAGGCTTACCGGAGAGATTGGAGTCTAGCGCGACGGCGGCGAGAGGCGTGGCTTGAATGCCCCTTTGCGGCTCTTGGCGCGGAGAACGAAGGTGCGGCAGTCTAGCGCGACGGCGGCGCGAGATGGTTCGAGGGCGAGCGCGGCCGGCGGCGACTTGCCTTCGATGGCGAGCGCAAGCTCCTTGCGGTGGCGCTGCGAGGGTGTACGGAGCAATGAAGGAAAGGGGAAGCTGAGGCGTAGTGATGGGTTTGAGGTTACCCTCTGAGTACTATTTATAAGGCGAGGGTGGTTCTATCTCAACGGCCAGAAGCCGGAAATCGTGGGGTGATGGTTATCCACGTGGATTCTGCAAGATATGCGCCAAGTATTGGGCAAAGCATCTGGACAAGAGAAAGAAGGAAATCCACTCCGTGATATCAGGGTTGGTTATCGAGTATGGGATTTTGGCATTTTTATTAGGGTTTGGACCTGGAAAATTAAACCAAAGAGTTTGGGGAAAGCCCGGGTTACTATATGGCCACCATGGAGTTAGGCCTAGCCACTTGTCAAAGCATCTTAACCCGGCCTCCACATGCCTATGTGTTTGATATATTTGCAGGGAATAGCAAGCGCTTCAAGGAGGACCCGTGAAGCCCAGGCTATTCTGGGGACTACTGATGGGGGGATGATAACCCGGTAGGCCAAACTCCAAGGAGTAACCCGGCCCAAAGGACGCTGTGCAAGATCCGGCTAAGGATAAGGAAACCTGTAAAGGCCCAAGCTTGTAGGCCCAGTAACCCGGATTGTGGGTTATGGTAGAAGAAAGTTAGGGTTTATGCGCCGTGTCCGGGTAGGATCCAGGATGCGCCTTGGAGAATAAGCCAGGAGGTACGGGTGCTTTATAAACCGACCCCCAGGTCTAGTTTAGGCAGAGATCTAAGAACCCTAGCAATATCGCTTGATATCGAGCATCCAGTGTAATCCCAGAGTTGAGTTATTGTATCAAGATCGGAGACTCGGCGACTTTGATTGTCGGCTACCAGATCGAATTGCACCATGTTTTTCTCTGAGCTAAACCCTCTCCCAAACACCTGTGTCGTCTTGCCCCAAGATCAGTTACCCCCGGTAACGTCTGCCGTGATTATCCCACGACAAGTATTATGGGCAAGACAAGGTCCGTACTGCTAAAGGGACAGGTATGAACATAAGCCACATTGGTGATTCAATATTACGTACTCCTCATGGTTCATTTGATCTTAAAAACACTCTCCATATTCCAAATGCATCTAAGAATCTTTTATCTATTCATAGACTTACTCTTAATAATCGTGTCTTTATTAAATTCGATCCTTTCTTCTTTTTAAGTAAGGACCAAGCAACCCGAAGAGTTCTGTTTAGAGTCCCTTGCTATGATGGTCTCTATCCTATGGTGCTTATGTTTCATGAGACCTCCAAGGATGCCTTCCTCACAATAAAGCCATCTTCCTCTACGTGGCATCGCCGTCTAGGACATCCTTCTTCATTTGTGGTTCAGCAAGTTCTTAGGAGAAATAAAATAGCTTACACCCCAGAGAGTACTCCATATGTTTGTGATTCTTATCAGCTAGCTAAGAGTCACCAGTTGCCATATCCTGTGTCATCTAGTGTTTCCACTACTCCCTTAGAACAATTGTTCTATGATGTATGGGGTCCTGCCCCTCTCTCTGTAGGAAAACATGCCTATTATGTAAGCTTTATCGATGATTTCAGTAAATTCACTTGGATATATTTTCTTAAGAAGCGTTCTGATGTTTATCAAGCCTTTCTTAATTATCAGCAATATGTTGAGCGCAAGTTTGATAGAAAAATTATAACTATGCAAACTGACTGGGGAGGTGAGTATGAGAAACTAAATGGTTTCTTTCAAAAAGTTGGCATTACTCATCATGTGTCATGTCCTCATGCTCATCAACAAAATGGCTCTGCAGAGAGAAAACACCGTCACATAGTTGAGGTGGGTCTAGCATTACTTGCTAATGCCTCTATACCGTTAAAATACTGGGATGAAGCCTTTATTACTGCCACTTTTCTCATAAACTTGCTTCCTAGCAAGGTTCTAGACTTTGACACCCCTACTCAACGTCTACTTCATGTTACACCAAACTATGATGCTCTTAGAACCTTTGGTTGTGCCTGTTGGCCAAACTTACGTCCCTATAACAAGCGCAAGCTTGCTTTCCGATCCACACGGTGTGTTTTTCTTGGCTATAGTCCTCTTCACAAGGGTGTAAAATGTCTTGATGTTTCCACTGGCAGAATTTATATATCACGTGATGTTGTTTTTTATGAGAACGTGTTCCCTTTTGCTTCCCTTCATCCAAATGCCGGTGCCATCCTAAAACAACAAATTCTCCTCCTTCCATCTTCCACTTCTTCTAATGAGGATGTACCTAATATTGATAACCATGTGTTTCCAATTGTGCCTATTACTGATGTGCAGCAGGTGGAAGAGGCCTTACAAAAAAATCCCAGTCAAAATGATGCTTCAAATCGCTCCGAACGTACAGTTGAAAATTCAGCAGAAAAAGACAAAACAGACGCTGAAAACGGAGATGATTCTTCCGAACATTCTTCCGCGGGCTCTAAATCTGATGCGCTCGATCCCGAGGAGGATTCTCCCGCGTCGGAGTCCGCCCAATCATGCAGTGACACATCTGCTGGGCCAGGCGGGGACAACACATGCGCCAGTGGCGTCCAACCCGAGGAAGCGCGTGGCCACAGCAGTGACCATGGCGTCCCGCCCGAGGAACCGCGTGGTCATCCCACGCCCAGGTCCCCTTCGCTGCTGGCCACCAGTACCAGTTCTCCACCTGGCGCACGGGGACATGCACCATCAACATCTCTGAGTCCCACGCCCGTGCTGTCGGCTGCAGATCCTGCTGGATCCTCTGTGGCCGCAGCTGCTGGAGGGGGGCATGCTGCAGATTCTTCAAATGATGATGAAAATGATTATGCTTCAGAAATTGAAGCACCATAGCCATCTCCTGTACCTGATATTGGTGTTCGCACTCGTCTTCAAAAAGGCATACGGAAACCAAGGAAGTTTACAGATGGCACTGTTCTGTATGGAATTGGAGTTCGTACACGAGGTATACAAAAATCAAAAAAATATTCTGACAACACTATTAGATATGGTATGTTTTCTTCTACAGGAGAACCGTGCACACTTGTGGAGGCATTAAATGACTCAAATTGGCGTCAAGCAATGCAAGAAGAATATAATGCATTGATTGAAAACAAGACATGGCATCTTGTTCCTCCAAGCAACAATGTGAATTTAATTGATTGCAAATGGGTATATCGTATAAAAAAGAAGGCTGATGGGTCTGTTGACAGATACAAAGCTAGATTGGTTGCAAAGGGATTTAAACAGAGGTATGGTATTGATTATGAGGATACTTTCAGTCATGTTGTTAAAATAGCTACCATTAGAACTGTCTTGTCTATTTCTGTCTCTCGAGGATGGAGTTTACGGCAGCTAGATGTCAAGAACGCGTTTCTTCATGGTGTTCTGGAAGAGGAGGTATATATGAGACAACCCCCAGGTTTTGAAAATCCTCACGCTCCGCATCATATTTGCAAACTTGATAAAGCTCTATATGGACTGAAACAGGCACCTAGAGCCTGGTATTCTCGGCTTAGTGCCAAGCTATGTGATCTAGGATTTATACCTTCAAAGGCTGATACCTCACTGTTTCTCTTCAACAAGTCAGGTGTTATCATTTACTTACTGATCTATGTTGATGATATCATAGTAACAAGTTCCTCTGATGATGCCATCACTGCCTTGCTTCGAGATTTAAGTGATAACTTTGCTATCAAAGATCTAGGTGATTTGCATTATTTTCTTGGCATTGAAGTTAAAAAAATTCCAGATGGATTGGTTCTCACGCAGGAGAAATATGCAAATGATTTACTTGCAAAGGTTGGTATGTGTGAGTGCAAAGCTGCACCTACACCTTTATCCTCCACAGAACAGTTATCTATTACTGATGGCACACCTCTGGGTACTGATGACAGTACCAAATATCGCAGCATTGTTGGGGGATTGCAGTATCTGACACTGACACGTCCAGATCTTTCTTACTCAGTAAATAAAGTCTGTCAGTTTCTTCATGCTCCAACTACAGCACACTGGTCAGCTGTCAAGCGTATTATGAGATACATCCAAGATACATTGAAAATTGGAATTACATTCATTAAGTCTTCATCTACACTTCTTAGTGCTTTCTCTGATGCAGACTGGGCAGGCTCTCTTGATGACAGGAGATCCACAGGTGGTTTTGCTATATTTGTTGGTCCAAACTTGGTCTCATGGAGTGCTAGGAAACAAGCTACAGTGTCTAGATCCAGTATTGAGGCTGAATACAAAGCATTAGCAAATGCAACAGCAGAATTAATTTGGGTTGAAGCCCTTCTCAGTGAGCTTGGAGTCAAATTAAAGGAAAAACCATGTCTTTGGTGTGATAATTTGGGTGCTACCTATTTGTCTGTAAACCCAGTGTTTCATGCTCGCACCAAACATATTGAGATAGACTTTCATTTTGTGAGAGAAAGGGTTGCTGAAAATCTACTCAACATCAGGTTTGTCTCCAGCAAAGATCAAGTTGCAGATGGGTTTACAAAGGCACTTCCAGTAAAACAGCTCGAAGAATTTAGACGTAATCTAAACCTTTCAGAAGGTTCAGATTAAGGGGGAGTGTTAAATGTATTTCGTATTGTGTTGGGTATTCTGTATGTCTGTATACGGATACCTCTTTGTACCCCTTCCTTGTACAACTCGGCCTAGTGCCATATATCAACATGCAACCGGTATGGACTCCAGTACCGTTCCACCATTGTGTTTCACACTCATCACTTGCATGATTTTTTGGATTTGATTTTCCGTCAATCTGTAACCAAAATTCCCATAGCTAGCTACGCGACACTCCAATTTCTCACTACTTATAAAGCCGTCCAAACTAAATTTCAAAGTCCGGAGCGATCGAGAAACAGTAATCAGTATAGTGTACTAATTGCACGGTATATATACGTACTACAGATGATCAGGGAGTCGGGCCCAGAACCGCCAGAGACGGACTGCGCGGCGATGGTGGCGGAGGCCATGGAGATGCGCGCGAACGCGGTGGTGCTGCTGCTCTGGGGAGCGGCGCAGGCGTTCTTGGCCATGGCGGCAGTCGTGGCGACGAGCCATGCCGGCACCGTCCTCGGCCAGCCTGGAGGCTCCTCGCCGTCCTCGTCGGGGTGGTCGACCACGCAATCGGGCGCTGCCACGGCAGCTACCGTCAGCTGCTGCTCGCCGGCTACGCCATCGTCCCCGTGACCTTCAGCTTGCTCTTCGTGGCCGGCCTCCTCGTCGTCACCCTTGGCGGCAAGGTCGACCGACGGCGGTGGAGGATGCCCTCCAGGTGGTCGTGTTGTTGCCGCCCTCCGGCTTCAATGGGCGGGTATGTTCTTTTCGCTGTGTCCGGTCGGCTACCGCTTATGGCGGTGGAGGTTGTTCCCTCCTGAGTGGTTGTCGTCCACCACCACCTGCGACGGTTGTCTCTTTTCAGTCCGGCCTCGCCGTGTTTGCCTTGGTAAGGTGACGTTGGGGACTTCAAGACCGAGGTGGCGTGTGTTGGTGGGTGGCATGCTTGGTGGAACGCTACGGATTGTCCGGCGAGGTGGTCTTTTGGGGGGTGGGAGAAATCGTTGTCATCTTGGCACCGACGCGGTGACGCTTGCGAGTTTCGTCGTTCCTTTTTGAGGGGCGTCAGGTGTACCTCCTCTCCACTTCCCGTGGTGTACCAGGGGAAACCCTAGGACCAGTGTCCGGGCAGGAGCGTCGTCGTCATCGCTTTCCTTCTTGGAGGTGTTGTTTGGTACGCAGTGATTCAGAGCGCTAGGAGTGTGGTGGTAATACTCGGAGGGCGCATCGGTTGCGGGTCTTCTTCGTTTTCGTGGATCCGCCGAAGTTGGCATTTTTTTTCTTTTCCTTTTTTTTGGGAGCTTGCTGGTGCTGTTGGGCCCCACCAGTGGTTTCGAGGTTGTACCGTGTGGTTGCTATATTAATATAGCGGGACGGAAGCCTGTTTCGAGAAAGATTGGCTTCAGAACACTGAAAATGGTTGCAGTGGTTGTGTGCAGGGCTGCAGGCCCCTGCAGCCACGGCAGAGTCGAAGAGAAGTGAGTCCCCAACACACCGCGCTCGCCGCCTTCATGCTGCCGACAACGTCACCATGCTGCCACCATGCTGCCGATGGACCGCGCTCGCCGCCATCACTACTACTGGCAAGCCTACTCCCACGCCAACAAGCGGCCCCAGCGCCATCATCGGACGCTCCGTGGGGACGGTGGGGTCTCCCTCTCCCAATCAGGCGAAGACCAACCACGGCGCTGCTTCTACCAGCCAGGTGCGGCTCCGGCTGGCTCCCCGTCCTCTGGGCGCACCGCCACCGGGCATCCATCGGTACCGTCCCCAGTACGGCCTGCTTCCTTCCCCGGCAAGGACACAGCCGCAGCACATCCTGTACGAATCGCTGCCTCAGCTCCAGCACCAGACTGGTGATGACAAGACGGGCCGGAAGACGGCCGGAGATCCGCAAGACTCATCCACCACCAACAACCATATGATATGAGATCTATTATTGTGTAAAGCTGATATGATATGAGATCCGGAAGACGGCCCGAGTGGTTGCTTACTCTTCTCTTCCGATGAACTCGTGATTTCTTCCATGCTGCGCATGCTAGCCTGACGTTGGGGCAGTGTCTTGTGAATGTAAGTGCATTCTGTATGGACCGACTAGTGTGTTCGAAATATGGTATCAAAGCCATCGATCGATTCTTCGGTTGTGCTTCCAAAACTCTTCCACCAAAAATCTCTAGCAACTCCACTCTCTCCCCATCTCCACCCAATCGATCTACCGGCTTTCTGTCGCGTGATTCGCTCTGTTCGGCGGCGGATCAAGCTTTGAATCATTGCTTGTTGGGATGATCTGCCATGAAATCCCACAAGCTCTTCTATTTTGCGGCAACGATGAGGTCACCGCTCAATCTGCAGTGCCCGATGGTGGCGAGCGCAATAAAATCGGGAAAAAAAAACATGTCGGTTTCTAAGTCGGCAAACCGTTTTGGCCGGAACCAACATCCGGAGAAGGAGAGAAGCGATCTGCTACACGTTCTGTCGGTTACCCAGGACCCGCTCTCGCGACGGCGATGGCGATCCGATAGCGTTTCTCGACAATCTCTGACGCCGGCGGCCATGGCCCCGCCGTCCTCCTCTTCCCTGCCCCCGCTCACGCCCTATCCCTTTCGTCTCCAGTTCCTCCCTCCTGTTCGGGGTGATTAAGGGGCGACCTCTGCGTCGCCGCCCACCCTTGGCGGTTGTGGGGTTCGCGGATCGAACTGATGGCGGCGCGGCGAGCGGAGGCTGTGGATCCCGTACGCGATAAGGCGATGGTGGGTGCTAGCGATCTACAAGTCCCCGAGAAGAATCGTGGCCAGGACTCGGCGATGAAAGGCTCGGGGTTAGGATCAACATCTGCTGGAGACAAGGTAGCTGAGATGATGGGACGTCTCCATCTTACTGCCCAGGAGTCGACGGCGTTCGTTCTCGAAGACGAAGACGAAGACCTCCTTGGCTGCCCGGAGTGGGCATTAGTGGGCAAGGTGCTTGCACCAAACCCCCTCCATATTAGCACGATGAGAGCTGTGCTGCGACCCGCATGGGGCAATCCCAGGGGTTTGGAAATCCGGCCATTGGGGCCAAATCTATTCTTGGCTGAGTTTGGCTCGAAATTGGAGAAGGATCGAGTTCTGGATGGGGCCCCGTGGCACATTAGCAAGCACGGGATCCTGCTTCGTGATTTTGATCCAATGTTGCGGCCTGATGAAATCTGCTTCGACAGGTTATCGATCTGGGCTCGCATTATGAACCTTCCTTTCGGTCTCATGAACGAAGCCAAGGGAAAGGGACTGGCTGGCAATATTGGCAATGTGGAAAAGATTGATGTGGATTCCAAAGGAAGAGCATGGGGGAATTTTCTGCGGGTTCGTGTGTCGATCAATGCTCTCCAGCCTTTACCCAGATGTGTCTCTGTTTACTCGCAGAAACGACAATGCACCGACGTTTACCAAGTAATGTACGAGCGGCTGCCGATTCACTGCTTCTCCTGTGGGATTCTCGGTCACTCCTCGGGTTCATGCCCATGTCCTGCAGAAAGAGATGAGGAGGGACTCCTCCCTTATCACGGCTCCAGGTTGTGTGTGCCTGACGACAGGAGGAAATCATCAGGGGAGCGATCGAGCCAGGGTTCATTCTCGGGTGGTCCTGCTGCTACAGCTAAGAGCAATGATCCACCTCCTGCTGCGGGTAAAAAGAAGAATGAGGCGGAAGGGACAGGTGAGGTCACCTCTCCGAAAAAGACCAGGAAACCGAGATCTAGTAGGGGACCTGTCAAAGTAACAGAGAAGAAGGACATCCCGGCATCGACCAGACGGATTAATCAAGAGGTGCCACGTATCTGTGGACAAAAGAGAAAAGGGAGCAAAACCAAACCAGTCGGATCGGCTGTACCATCTGATAATGTCCCGCTTCTGGCGCTGACTCTTGTCCCAGCCAACAGGGCCGAAGCCTCCACTCATGCAGCTACCATGGATGGAGGTGTTTCCGATGTAGCGGAGGATGACTCAAACAAGAAGCAAAAAAGGGTTCCCGCTACCCTCTCAACTCGATCGGCGGATCTGGCAGAGGCTGCAGAGCAGCCCTGCCGAACGCAATGAGTCTCCTCTGTTGGAACTGTCGTGGCCTTGGGTCGGACACGACAGTGGGCGAACTTCGCTGGTTAGTGAGGTTTTTCCGACCCACCTTCCTCTTCTTATCGGAGACGAAGATGAAGGATTCGAGGGTGCAGAATTTCATGTGGTCTTTGGGTTTTACTGGCAGCTTCGCAGTGAGTAGTAATGGACTCAGTGGAGGACTTGCCTTATTTTGGTTGCAACCCTACTCCGTTTCTCTTAGAGGATATAATTCACATTGCATTGACGTGGTTATCTCCAAGGCAGACAGCACCCCCTGGAGGGCAACATTTGTGTATGGAGAGCCCCGCAGAGAATTGCGTCATGAATTTTGGGACCTGCTTCGTCGTCTTCGATCGACATGGGAGGGCCCATGGATTTGCTGTGGTGATTTTAATGAAGTGCTAAGTGGTGATGAACATTGTGGTGACACAGAAAGGCCAGTCACTCAGATGAATTTATTTCGGGAGTGTCTTGATACATGTGGGCTGATTGACCTTGGATACAGTGGTCCCAAGTATACTTGGACGAACAGGCAACAAGGGAGGGATCTCGTTTCGGTTAGATTGGATCGAGCTGTTGCTAATACGGATTTCATCTCTCTGTTTGGTGATCATGCTGTTGAGAATATTATCACAACATCATCTGACCATCTAGCTGTTCTTATTGGACTGGACGTTGGAAGTGCTCGCTCTAGGCGGGCTCCGGTGCAGCAACACTTCCGCTTTGAGGCTGCCTGGCTCCGTGCATCGGACTACGTGTCGACTATGGAGGAATGTTGGGCTGCGGGCCGCACTGATGCACCAACGTTGCAGACTACATGTGATAATCTCCAACGCCTAGCTGGTTCTCTCAAATCTTGGAGTAAGGTCTCCTTTGGCTCGGTACATAAGAAGATAGGAGCCTTGAGTGCAAGCTTAAGGACCTTCGGCTACATAATGGGTCACATGATCAGATTCGTCAAACTGAGGCTGATCTCTGTGAAATGTTTGAACGGGAGGAGGTCATGGCTCGACAGCGGTCGAGGATCGAGTGGTTACGCGAAGGGGACCGCAACACGGCCTTCTTCCATGCCAGGGCATCGGCGAGGAAGCGCACGAATCGCATAAACCGGCTAGTCCGGGATGATGGCTCGGTTTGCTCAGATCATGAAGGCCTCAAGCAAATGGTACAGGGATTTTATGGTCAGCTATTTACCTCCGAGGCCTGTCCTTCAAGTGCTGCGGTTTTGGATGCCATCCCACACCGAGTCACATCTGATATGAACCATGAGTTGTGCAAGGAGTATGCGGAGGAGGAGATCAAAATGGCATTATTTCAAATGGGGCCTACTAAAGCACCGGGACCGGATGGATTCCCGGCGCTATTTTATCAGACTCATTGGGATTTCCTAAAAACCGAGATTTGTGGAGCTGTCCGGAGTTTTCTTGCGGGAGAGGATATTCCAGAGGGTTTTTGTGACTCGGTTATTGTTCTCATACCGAAGATCACGGACCCCCAACACCTCAAAAACTTCCGGCCAATCAGCCTCTGCAATGTCCTCTACAAGATTGCCTCTAAAGTGCTAGCTAACAGGTTGAAATTGATCTTGCCAGCCATTGTGTCTGAGAACCAGAGTGCTTTCGTTCCCGGGAGGTTGATCACCGACAACGCTCTCATTGCATTCGAATGCCTCCACACTATCAGACAACAACGAGCAAAAAACCCTTTCTTTGCTTTGAAGATTGATATGATGAAAGCATATGATAGGGTAGAGTGGAATTACCTTTTTGGATGTCTAAACAAATTGGGTTTTGCTTCTAGCTGGATTGAGGCAGTTATGAGATGTGTCACTTCAACAAGATATGCAGTTCGCGTGAACGGTGATCTCACTGAGCCGGTGATTCCATCTAGGGGGATTCGACAAGGGGACCCCATCAGCCCTTATCTGTTCCTCTTATGCACGGAAGGATTATCTTGTCTTCTGCAAAAACAGGAGGCCCAAGGAGAGCTACAAGGTATCAAAAATGGCAGACTTGGACCTTCTATATCACATCTTCTCTTTGCGGATGACAGTATCTTCTTTGCTCGGAGTGACAAGAGGAGTGTTGATGCTTTACAACGAGTTCTATGCACGTTCTGTGAAGGCTCGGGTCAGAGAATCAATTTGGATAAATCCACTATCTTCTTTGGTAAAGGATGTCCGGAAAGCGTTAGTATGATGGTCAAGCAAACTATTGGGGTGCATAATGAATCACTTCAGGACTCTTATTTGGGAATGCCCACTCAAATTGGTCGTTCTCCTATTGTCACCTTCCGTTATCTCTATGATCGCATGTGGAAGAGAATAAATGGACTGTCAGATAGACCACTCTCTAGATCGGGAAATGAGATCATGCTCAAGGCAGTGATCCAAGCCATCCCCACGTATGTTATGAGCTGCTTCCAATTACCAAGAGGTACCTGCGAGGAGATGAGGAAAATCATCGCTAATCATTGGTGGGGTGCTAAGAATGGCCGTAGAAAGGTCCACTGGAAATCTTGGGAGTGGCTCTCTTCTCCTAAGAATAATGGTGGCATGGGCTTCAGGGACATGGAAAATTTTAACCAGGCTATGCTGGGTCGGCAAGGGTGGAGGTTATTGACTGATCCATCTTCTCTGTGTGCACGTGTTCTACAGGGACGCTATTTCCCCCATGGTGACTTCTGGACTGCATCTTGTCCGAAATCGGCTTCTTACACATGGCGAAGCATTATCTTTGGACGGAAGCTACTGAAAAAAGGTATTCTTTAGGGAATTGGTAATGGTGCCAGTACTAGAATTACTAGAGATCGATGGATTCCAGGGATAGCCCCTTGTCTGGTTATACCACGAACTCAGTTAGCTGAAGGCCAGACTGTGGACACGTTGATGACACCGTCAGGTGGATGGGATGAGGACCGTATCAAGGCCTTGTTCTCAGATGATATTGCCCAGAACATATTATCAATTCCTATCAGCAATCGCGGCGGGGAAGATTTCGTGACGTGGCCACATAATCGGCTGAGGTTATACACTGTCAGATCAGCCTACTTTGTGGCTAGGAATGAATCCATCCTGGCATCTAGATGTGCGAATGGCAAGGGCATGTCCTCGTCGTCGACAGAGACCAAGAGCTGGAAGGCACTCTGGGCAGTTGTTGCACCTGGAAAAATGAAAATTATTCTTTGGCGCTTCGCGCATGACTGCCTTCCAAGTGGCCAACAACTGCAGCACAGGCAAATTGCCAATTCCGCCCTGTGTGTCCACTGCTCAAGTGAAGAACGAGTCGAGCACTCGCTGCTGTTCTGCCCATATGTCCGAGAGGTTTGGAAGGAAGTGAAAAAGGATCATCACATTGAGCTAGCCCGCAAAGATTTTCGCTGTACAAAACAATGGGTTTTCGACTTTCTGGCAAGGAGCTCCAAGCAGCAGGCCACGATTCTTGCTGTCACTTTCTGGCACATCTGGGACTTAAGAAACAAAATTCGAGAGGAAGGGGGAAGCTGTCATCCTTCTACCTTAGCTCACCGGATCAAATCGTATGTGGATATGATCTCTACCCATCTGCCCAAGTCCCAGCACAAAATTGGCAGAGGTCCGGACGCCCGCCCACAATGGAGGCCACCGACTGCAGGATGTCTGATGGCCAATGTAGACGCAGCTGTCTTCTCCTCTTCTGGATCCATGGGCGCAGCTGTTGTCATCCGAAACCATAGAGGCGAGTGTGTTGTGGCCAGTGCTGAAGGGAAGCCCATGGTGTCTGATCCTGAACTTGCCGAGGCAATTGCAGTGAGGGCTGCTCTATCTCTGATCCTGGAAGAAAATTTACGAGATGTTGTCATCGCTTCCGATTGTCTGACTGTTGTCAACAAGGTGCTATCTGCAACTCGTGACCGATCCCTGTGTGCTCCGATTATTGAGGATATCAAGAGGGTGTTGAATTCAGTTTCTTCAGTTTCTCTAGTTCATGTTAATAGGACTTGTAATTCTGCTGCGCACTGTTTAGCGCGTTCTGCTGAATCTTTGCCTAGGCGTGTGTGGCGTGCTGTGTCTCCGGAAGTTATTCGGCAGACAGTTTGTACTGAATCTATGTTTGGTTAATCAATAAAGCTCACTGTTCTCTCAAAAAAAAAAATCCGGAGAAAGTTTTGAACCCCATTTTCCATGCTAAACACTTTTGGCTCACTAGCTTTCTAAATAAATATTCAACTTACAAGGAATTATTTCCATCTTGTTCTAGATAGCTTATTGCCCTTTCAATTCTTGTCCATTTATGTACACTGGCCGACAGACTCAATAAGATGCCCAACTAAATCGGCAATATTCATTGTCTATCGGAGTCAATCATCTTGTTAAACTTACTAGATCATGGTGATGCCATAGCCCTGTACCACCACCGTGGCCGCAAAGGCCCAACAAATAGCTGACGACCGCTACTTCATTTTTTGAGTATTTATTCTCTTTCTTTTATTTATTTGAAAAAATGATTAAAATGACCATCATGACTATCCACCGAAAGGAGTCGAATTTTGCAAAAGTATCGATGCTCTTGCTATACAATCACTACTTGTATATCTTATAACGTTTTTTGTAAAATTTTCAGGCCAAACTGTCAAACAATTGTAATTCAAATTTCGAATACTTTCAAAAAATCGGCACAAAGTCATTGAAATAGAAAAAACTAGGTCGAAATTGTGAAAATCATAATACTTGGGTATTACCCATCAAATATGGGCTAATATGTGCGTACACTGTATGAGTGCCATTTTGTAACATATTGTTATTATGCTTAACAAAGTCATTTTTGCCACTTAGAAATATAAAATGGTACTTATAAAAATAAAAATTATTTGAAAAATAACGTTGGTTCCTTTGTTTGCCATACCAAGACACGTCTATCTGCCTAATTTGGGCACTTTATTACAAACCATGCCACGGGAATAACCATAGGTTGGTCATTTGGGTTGAAACTTATACATGTCTATAGATGAGAGACCTTTTTTGTGGAGATTTATTTATGAAAAGTTTGTCAAAAATAAATTTTATCATTTTACTAACAATTAATACACATAAAAGGACTCCATGCCAAAGGATTTAATTTATTGAGTTTTTTTTCACTTTCTTTTAATTGTTTTTAAAATGACCGTGGTTATTCTTTGAAAGAGGTCGAATTTTTCAAAACTAGCGGTGCTTCTGTGATACAATAACTACTTATGTATTTTACAATGATTTTTGTGAAATGTTCAGAGTAAACTATGACACACATGTAGTTCAAATTTGAATAACTTTGCAAAAAATGGGCATAAACTCATTTAAATAGAGGAAATTAGGTAGAAATCGATAAAATTCCTAATAGTTGGGTATTATCCATAAAATGGGCTACTTTCAGTGGAAATTGTATGGGTGCCTTATTTCGACATATTTTTTGTACTTGCTTCGCAAAACAATAATTTTTTACACTTACAAAATAGGAAATGATACTTATAAAAATAATTTAAAAATTCACTTTGGCACCTTTGGTTACCATACCAAGAAACACCTTCCTGCCCAATATGTGATCGATTACAAGTAAGTAAAGTACAAATAAATAAACAAATGTGAATTGATTGCAGTAAATGGAACCAAAAGAAGGGGGAAAGCTATGCCGCCGACATTATCTTAGACATAGCTCTGTTAGGTGCATGCTTATGGTGCTCGTTAGGGCTAAGCCAACGGCCGTTTTGCACCAATGGTGGTCGATGACACAGTGCCGACGGTCCCAACATTTGGCCGCTAGCTTAGC
Organism: Alopecurus myosuroides; assembly: GCA_028641055.1. Classification (NCBI taxonomy): domain Eukaryota; kingdom Viridiplantae; phylum Streptophyta; class Magnoliopsida; order Poales; family Poaceae; genus Alopecurus; species Alopecurus myosuroides. The sequence goes on along the minus strand of CM054060.1, from coordinate 404,870,042 downwards.
TCTTGGTTGTTACTTTGCGGGGCATGACTACGGGCACTCCTCCCCATTGATACCGCTGCATCGGCCGCCTTGGTCGCCTGCACAAGCCGCCGGCTTCCCTTGCGCCTGATGCTATTAAGTCGTCATAGCTTACACGTGTGGTGCCCCCTCATTATGTGAGAGGTTCAGGCTACAAGAGTTCGACTCTAACACTACTCGTAACCTATCCACACCTTCAAGTCCAAACGTAACCTAACATGTACACTATATTCGACACAAATACAACACAGGTCATATAGCTCGAGGTAGCACAGTTACCACAAGAGCAATGTATGCCTACGTCAAGCCTTGATGCCTCTTCGTTTTTGTTTTTCTTTTCTCTCTAGTTTGGTCCTTGTGACCATTTTGTGTAATCAGCCACCTAGTGGTGTCTTTCGTTCTCTCCCAATCTTTTAACGCAAAAGCAAGCCATGACCTGGATCTTTCGGCGGAAAAAAGGAGGACAGTATGCATTGGCTCGATGGGCACCGCCTGGGGAATTCTCACAAGAGCATTGACTCACTAGTTTTCTAAATAAAGGTTCAACTTACAAGGAATTTTTTCATCTTATTGTAGGTGGCTTATTGCCCTACAATTCTTCTACCTTTATATATAGAGGTCTGAGAGACTCAATATGATAGACAATCAAATCAAATAATATTCATTGTATATCAGAGTCAATCATCCGTTGAACGTACTGGCGATCTTGTTGATATGCTCTACCACCCTTGTGGCTGCGAAGGCTCAACAAATACCACTCGGTGGTTGCTTATTGACGAAGGTCACTGCTAGCTCGATGCACCAATCGCCATCGCTTGGGTGGTCTCTATCGAGGAGGTTCCTATGAACGAACTGACTGATCCCATCGCCGCATGCTCGGTTGAACTAGTGGATATTGTGTGTTCTTTTGTCAAACACGTTGCGACTGTGATTCCAAATATAATATGCATCCTACTCATTGAGGGTGGCTAACTTTTCTAAAACATTAACACACGAAATCCGGGTGCTTTTGGTTTGCTCCAAGATCTTATAATAACTGTAAATAAAATTCATAGTTGAATATAATATGGAGACAGATGTAATACTTTACGAACGAACCTCTCATATATATATATAATATAAGTGAGATACACATGAAGTTCTCATTTTGTCCTCACTTTTAGTGTGTGACACCACCTTACAATTGATGTGAGTGATTTTGGCTCTAACAATAAGCGTGGCATTCTTTACATAAATTCTAGACATGCTAAAATAGGTCTTTATGAATAAGAAGAAACTAAATTAGATTTTGATGAGCAAAATTGTGCATGGCATTTTCGTAGAAATCCAGCATATATCCTATTTGAGTTCTTTCATGCACGCATGCATGGTACATACATGCTTATTTGTTAGAATATTCATTTATTTCTTTTTGACTACACCATGCATGCATAAATAATGGTTTATATAGAAATACCTTGTGACCACTCTAAATCGTCTAGACATATCAATTTTTTTTCTCTAACACTTTGTGATGATTAATACTACATCTATTCACGTTTCAGCGTCTCAAATTGAACTGCCAAAACATGTTCTATTAAGTAACAGAGGTAGTATTCGACCAGAAATAATTTATGACATCCAGTAGAGTTAAACAACGAGAAACCAACTCTTAACTAACAAGAAGACTTTTTCCCTCTCTTGCAACTAAAATATAAGTATTTGTAAGCATCTTAACATAGAAGACTAACATCACCCATTCTAAATGTCCAGATGTCCTCGTATTTTCTATTTCCATGTCACAAAAAACATTTTTTCCAAGTCGATCTAGTCACATGCCATGAAGCTTGAAGTTGCACAAAGTATTAGGAGCATGCCGTTACCAAGTTACATTTGTCTTAACATAAAGAGGCACAAGATAAGTCGAGCTTACGCCCATGCGTCCCAACTGACAGCGCACTCACCAACCAGACCAGCTCACTGCTACTTCCGGCTCCCGGCTCTGCCACCGCCCTTCAGTTTCTGTCTGCCTGCTGCGGAGAAATCACCAGGCTCGCTCGCTCGCAGCTGCCACTTCCTGCTAACGGCCTTGGCCAGTGACCCAGTGTGCCAAATACGCCACCCGTCCTGCAAATTCTGGCCGTCAATTCGGCTAACAATTAATGCATCTTTCTTAGGCACATTCTGTTCTGTTCTGGCAGTTTATTCGGATAGCTGTACTGCTATTAAGGTGAGGACTGAACAGGTGTACACATATCGATCTTAAATATTTTCCTTCAAATTTTGCCAATCGGTCCTCTCCTTTCCAAGTTTGTTTCAGTCAAAATCTCCATATTGCCATTACGCTGTTCGGATCAGAATGACAGCAGTCATAATCCTCCTGCCAACAAATCTAAAGTTTAGCAAGAAGAACTGGAACTTCTTTATTTATTTCAGTGTTTCGTTTGCATTTTTTGGTCTTCTAATTACCTCATATATGAAATGCTATAGACTTCAGATTGATGGTTCACGTCGTCCGCTTATAAGGCCTCGCTTATAACTTGTGAGAAAGACATTTACTTGTCAGACTTATGATTGTCAGTATTTCTGAGAAGTATCATCGATATAGTTCTCGCACTGAAAAGCAAAGGAGCAAGACAGTTTTGGCAAACTTTTTTTTTTATGGAACGCATAGGATTTGTAGACCCATGAATTACTGTGAAATACGCATGCCGATTCTGAATATTTTGGGGCTCCTAAAAAGTTTGAGTATCTCCGGCAGCCACGCCATCCCGCGCGAAAAACAAGCACTTATACAGCAATACGGGCGCGCGCTACCAAAAGCCCCAACCCATGCTGCGAATATTGAGCTTCTCCTCCCCGCACGCGTCCACGCCAGCTCTCCCGTGAAACCCCAACCTCCGATCGGAAAAGCCCGTGCGCACTCGTGGCCTCCCCTCCCGCTGCACCGACAATGGAGAGCTACTCCGGAGCGCCGTCGGCGCCGCGTACGGGCAGGCAGCAAACCTTAGTGCCGCCGCCGCAAAAAATCTGGGCGATATCGCGCGCGGGCTGTTCATGGTGCCAAGCATGAACCCGACCGATGGCCGGCCACCGCCGGCGCCCGCCCACTCCGCGCCCGGCGCAAGGATCGCCGGCGTCCGTCCGAAGCGCCCCCCCGACCGCGGCCGCCATCGCAAAGAAGAGGAGAGCCACTGCCGGGCGCAAGGTGGTCGCGGCGGCGCAGCAGCAGCCCCAGCCCCAACCCATGGGCGCACCACCGCCGCCTCCGTCGCCACCGCAAGGCACCACCGGCTTCGTAGCGCCGGCGCCCGCGCCCAACCTGTTCGGTCGAATGCCCGATAGGTACTTTTGAATTCAAAGTTCATTTCTTTCTCCGTTTACGATGAACTTGTCGCCTCATATGCGCGTTTGTTCTCATTTTTTGTAGTGTTGATGATGTGAGCTTCTTATCAACTATGAATGTTGAATCAAATCAAGATAATTGGACTCAAGACTATATATATCCCAACAGGATTGTCCTCAAATATATGGCTATACCGAACATGAAGAATTTGAAAAAGTCGATGAAGACGGGGAGGGCATCGTTGGAGCGAGAGGAATGGGGACTAGCTACACTTCACAAGAAGATGTTTGGCTATGCAAAACCTATTGCGCGGTGGGCATGGATGCTTCCGTTGGCACGGACCAAACAAGAGGCACCCATTGGGCGCGGATGAAGGCGCACTTTGATAGTATCAACACCTATCCGAAGAAGGAAAGAACCGACCGCAGCGATAGATCTCTTCGGTCGCGTTGGTCGCTCATTTGGATGGAGTGTCAAAAGTGGGCAGGGGTGTTGGCAGCAACGGATGCTATGAATCAAAGTGGCTCTAATGAGGTGGATAGGGTAAGTTTGGATTACTTCTATATGGTCACTTTGTTGCTTGCATTCTCTTGTCTATCTTGCTAACATTGCTCTTCTTATTTGCAGATGAACATTGCACAAAACTTGTACAAGGGACGTAGAAGAAGAACAAGAAGGGCGAAATTTGCTTTGGAAACCATTCGTTTTGCACCATGCATATGAGGCGCTAGAGAACAACGAGAAGTGGAGGTCTCATTCGGCTATTCACAAAATTGTAGAAAAGAAAACCAAGTAACTAGAAGGTGGAGATGATGATGATGCATCAAGTGGTGATGAAGGCAACCGAAGCCCCACTCCAAACTCGGTTGCCAAGACAAAGAAGCCAATTGGAAGGAAGCAAGCAAAGGACAACAAGAAGAGGGGCGGTGATGATGCCATGGAGTCTCACATGAAAGCTATTGTGACCGCAAGGTTGGAAGCAAACAAGGAGAGGAGGGCGGCAAAGAAATCGGCGACGTTGGCGGAGGAGAGGAGGTTGGCGGCCGAGGAGAGGAGCGTGGCGGTGGAGGAGAGGAAGGTAGCTTTGGCGGAAAAGAAGTGGCAAGCGGAGGAAACCAATCGCCGTCTTGAGTATGAGAAGAGCTTTTTCTTCATGGACATGTCCAACCTAGACCCCGAGCAAAAGGAATACGTCATGATGTGTCGTGAGGAGATCTTAGCTCAAAAAAGGAGAAGTACCATGGGGTTTGGAAGCTTCGGTGCCATGAGAGCACCTTCAATGGGAGCCTTTGGAGAAAGCATGGGAGGACAAACTGGTGGCTTTGGAGGCATGAGTGGCACTGGTACCATGGGAGGCGCGGTACCACCGCGGGGTGGATTCATGGCCTCCTTGATGTCCCAAATGCCTTCAAAGAGTGTCAACGTCTAAGCCATGAATACGACCAATATAGAAGAAGAAGAAGATGGCGAAAAAGAGGAAGAAAAATAAATTTCTTGCTTCAAGTTATCGTGTGAGTTTGTTCGTGACGTGAACTATGTTGATTTATAGCTATTGCACCATGTGGTTGTTTTGCTTTTGAACTAGGAAGACAAACTATGTTGAAAATTATGCATTTTTCTATACATTTGTTCCCCAAACTCGTTTTCGCGTGGCTGCATTTATGCAAACGGCGCAAGTATGGCGTGGCAGGAATTGCATTTTGTAGCGCCACGCTGGAGCAGCGATACGCGTCGCTGGATAGACCGTATCACGTGTGCATCGATCCCGCGGCTGCTGCATATGCTCTTATAAAACCGAAAAAAAACATATTGTTTTTAAGTCAGCAAACCGTTTCCCCGGAACCAACATCCGGAGAAAGTAACCCTATTTTCCATGCTAAACACTTTTGGCATTTTCTAAATAAAGATTCAGCTTACAAGGGATTATTTCCATCTTATTCTAGATGTCTATTTGCCTTCCATTTCTTGTCCTTTTATGTACTCGACCGAGAGATTCAATACCATACACAACTAAATCGGCAATATTCATTGTCTATCAGAGTCAATCATCTTGGTAAACTTACTAGATCTTGTTGATGTTGTTGCCCTCTACTACCGCCGCGGGCACAAAGGCCCGACAGATATGAGACGTCCACTACTTCTTGATGAAGGTCACCGCTAAGTCCATTCCCCAGTTGACGCAGTACGAAACTGTGCAGCACTGACTGGGATTATCCATCTAGCTCTTCTTGCTGATGTGTGCCCGGTTGAACTACTGGATGTGTGCTGTTTCGTCGAACATGTCGAAACTTCGACCCCTGATATGCTCTGCATCCTACTCATTGAGTGGCAATCTTTCTCCAAACATCAGTACGCGAAACCCATATGCTTTTGGTTCCCTCCAAGATCTTAAAATAACTATAAAAGAAAAATACAAGGTGAATATATATAATATGGAGACAGTGTGTAAAACTTGGGGAACGGTCCTCATATATATAATCATAAGAAGATAGATACACACAGATTTCTCTTTTTTTTTTCCTCACGTTTAGTGTGTGAGACCACCTTCTAATTGATGTGCGTGATTTTGATTTTGGATCGCACAATAAGTGTGACATTTTCTTCCAAAATTTTATGGATGGACTAGAATTAATTTCTTTAGTTATGAATAAGACAAAAAAAAAATAGATTTTGTTGATAGAAACTGTGCATGCCATTTTCAGGGAAATCCAGCATATCCTGTTTGGACTCCATCTTCGATGCAGGCATGCAGTACGTATGTGTTCATTTGTTAGAATTTTCATTTATTGCCTTTTGACTACGCCAAGCATGCATAAATAATGGTTTAGACTAGTCATAGTGGGAAGTATCATATACAAGTATCATGCACATGATACTGGTATAGGATACTACCTCTATAGTGCATAGTATCACGTAGTATTATCATAGTCTCGCTATATTTATTATTTTGTAGAATGTCAATGTAATTGTGTGCACAAGATTTAATTGTCATTAAATTTTCTAATTTTACGTGTCATGATGAGGTCAGGGCCGGTCTTGAGGGGGTGGGAGGGGCGGCCGCCCCGGGCCACCGAATTCCGGGGGCCCCAAAATCCAATGCATGCGCAGTGGAGAAAGAGGTCGCGCCATTAAAACCGGTCATGAGTTTCTGTGGTACGATTGAGGAAGGCGATGAACGCTTATGTTGTGTGCATCGTATTGGGCTGCAACCTGGGTCTTTCTCCTTTGTATAACCTGGGCTTTTCTCTTTAGATTTCTTAGGCCTTTTTCCCTTTAGTTTGGGATGAAACTGGGTGTGTCCAGTTGGCTACAAAACAACAGGTTTTGGTTTATACCACTGCCAGAAGATCGATCTAGCAATGCAGTGCATGGGAGGTTGAGACGACTCATCCCCGGTCATTTGTGAGGAAAAAAACCGAGTTACTAAGAAGAGACCGTATTGCGCCCACACCCCCGGCGATAAAACGATCCTAGGGACAGTTGACCTGTCTCATAAAGTAGGATTGATATGGACATACCACCATCATTGACTTCACATGTTGTATTGTTTGAGCAAAACTCAAAACAACATGTATATATTTGATATGATTTGGGGGTGGAGGGGAGGGAATTCAATAGTTTATTGTAACATTTGAAGAAATTTCAAAATAATATGCATATGTTGTGAGGGAGAAGCCGAGTCCTTTTTATCGCGTGTAAGACTCGACAAAGGCTTTGCCAAGTACTTTTTATCCTTGATGAAGTATGTTTGATATTCGGTAGATAAGGTGTTTTCAGTAGTGAATACTTCATATGTCCACATATATATAGTTAATATTTTATTGTTTACAAGGCCCCCAGATTCTGTTTCGCCCTGGGCCCTAAAAATCTCAGGACCGGCCCCGGATACGGTATCTAGCTATGTTACTCTTATCATCTCTCTCTTCTTTAACTAGGAGACACATCAGTTTTTTTGTGGGACCAAATTGCATAATACCACCACTATGGCTAGTCTTAAACGGAAATATCTTCTTTACCACTCCATATCGTCTAGACACATCAATTTGTTGCCCTAACACTTTATGATGATTATTGTTTAACTAGAAAATAATTATGACATCCGGTAGAGTTAAACACTGAGAGGCCAACTCTTAACTAACACAAGAATTTTTTTTTTCTCTCTTCCAGCTAACATATAAGTATATGTAGGCATCTTAACATCGGAGGCTGGTGTCAACCATTCTACATGTGCTTGTATTTGCTATCTCATTATTGTCAAAAGAAATATTTATTCCAAGTGGACCCAGTCCGGGATCATGAAGCTTGAAGTTGCAAAAATGTTGTGTCAACTTTAGTGTAGGAATTTGCAATGCTGATTTGCACTTTCGCAACACAAAAAAAAATGCACACGATATCTAGAATGTGTGATGCTCTATTTCTATGGAATAATTTATCAGCAGTTTGGGGTTGCGCACTTCAAAATTTTAATCTGTTACAAATCCGAGGCGCTTAGCCGATCTACCGAGGCCAAGCAATCACAGCAAACAGGACACCGAGATTTGGTAACGCAGTTCGGCGCTCAACGCCTACATCTGCGGGGCATGACTACGGGCGCTCCTCCCCATGTACTAGTCAAAGTACCGTCGACGACAAGCCCGCCGAGGCAATACAGACGCACCAGATCTCAACGCCACGCCGGTCCGGCCGCCCCTGCCACGGGCGCCGGACCGTCCCCTCGTGATCTTGTGTCTAGCCTACCAGCTTTCGTCGTGTCTATTTGGACTACTCCCGGTGCCTTTATATATTAGGCCAGGTTACACGTGTCCGACTCAAACACCTAACCTTCCGTTTAATTACAAGTCCTAGCGTAGCCCTACTCGTACACATATTCGACATATATTCCAACAAACTCCACCTTGGCGAATATGCCCTTCGCCATCTTAAGCCGTCATGCCGAATCTTTGTATACCTGGACTTGAACCATTAATCATGAACTCAGCTGCTACTCCTTGACTCCATATGACTCCACCTGCAACTGTACTTTCTTCCTTGTTTCACCACAGTCAATGCTCCCACGAAAATTAAGTTCTTCCTCACTCTTGTCTTGTGCTCCAAACTCTCCGGAGTATCCGTCCACCGCCATCACACAACGATCATAAAGTCACCATATCGACAACGCCGTTGCATCGTCACCTTGGTAGCCTCGTCCTTTATCCATGTGAAAGTGAACAACTCACATATTAGGTGTCACAAATAAGAGTTACCTGAACTCATCATTCTCGCTATTGTTGACTGCATCTCTGAAAGTTTGAAGAAATTTCGCCGTTGCCTTAAGTCATCTCCAGTCAAATTCACAACTGTCTCATCACCGCTTTCGCAGATCCTCCATGGCCAGCACTCATCCATCTCCATGGTCTCGATAGATAGTTACCATCATGAACCTATTACTCGCCAACACTGCTTCAGCACCCCTTGCACTCATGTCTGGCCACATGTCTGACCGCCAGTGCCGTGGTTTGTCGCTGTGTCCCCGTGCGTACCGCACGCCTCGCCGCTATTACCGTGTCGAGCATCCGCAAACATGGCCAAGATCTACCGGGTAGCTAACCCACACCACCTTAGGCCCCACTGTAGACAACCATCGGTCATACCTGACCAATGCCGAGTTCCACGCATCTCTCCGAACCCTGAGCTCCAGTCCGAAACAACGTGCTTCTCGCCTTCCCGCTGAAATAGGCTTCGACTCTCCGAGCTCTTACGCCGTAGCCCCTCCATCAGCCGAGGTGGAATCGTTAGACTCCAGCTCCACCTTCAACATGTCTTCATGCTAGATGATCAGTCCACCCCGCGTCACGTCGAAGCGCGCATAACCATGCGCCGCATGTTTCCACGCCACAGAATTCGGACACCATCAGCTGTCACGCTCGTACGTCGTCATCGCCGATCTTCACCGTCTTCTGCCCCGTCAGACTGTACAGTCCAACCCAGCCGAACACATCCGACTGCAACCATGCTCCACCTCGCGCCTAGTACACCCGTCATATTATCGTGCACTGTCCAACGCCGTATAGGAACACGATCCTTTCACAGCACGCTCCCTCCTTTCAAATCACCATCCATGAATTATCAACCACTTCTATACTGTCTGGTCATCAGCTTTTATTTTTAGCAGCTTTGGCTTAGTGCAACACCTTCAAACATGTCAATTGTACCAACCAAGCACCTACCAAGAATTCCAACCAGGAAGATACTCCTTCGGTCCTCACGTGGTGATCCTTTCGTTTAGCACAACCTCCAACGCATGGTGTTGCTTCCCTTTCCAACTTTGCTGCTATCAGATGCCTAGCCTCAGCCTGTGATTATTTCACTAGATTGATTTGCTGTCCTTGCTGGAAACGCACCATCACGAACAAGTCCTGATGAACCATCTTAACCTGCCATCCTTTTTTTTCTTTCCAAATCTCACGTGCATGTGCATGTGCATGTGCATCGGCTTTTGTCAGCCTTGCCTCGTACCTGCTCCTGTGCCCAACACCGCATGCCACCGCTTCACGGCCTTCTCATCTGCTTACATGGGATGCATTACAGACTGCATAGGCCTTAGCCTCTGGCGCTGCTGCTAGGAATTCTGCTGGGTTACGTCCAGCAAGACCGCACTGAAGCGCTATGGATTGGATCGATCCATCTCTGTAGAGATAGACTCGAACATGTCACGATTTGCATCGGATCTCTTCCGCTCCGTACGCCACGCGCCTTCTGTGCCGAGCATCTGCTTCACGATAATCTCTGACAGCCACCGACTAATCCTATTGATTATCCGCCGTTCCTCTAGATCAATCTTCTGCGCCTCCGAACCTTGCTCTGATACCACTTGTTACAAATCCGAGGCGCTTAGTCGATCTACCGAGGCCAAGCAATCACAGCAAACAGGACACCGAGATTTGGTAACGCAGTTCGGCGCTCAACGCCTACATCTGCGGGGCATGACTACGGGCGCTACTCCCCATGTACTAGTCAAAGTACCGTCGACGACAAGCCCTCCGAGGCAATACAGACGCACCAGATCTCAACGCCACGCCGGTCCGGCCGCCCCTGCCACGGGCGCCGGACCGTCCCCTCGTGATCTTGTGTCTAGCCTACCAGATTTCGTCGTGTCTATTTGGGCTACTCCCGGTGCCTTTATATATTAGGCCAGGTTACACGTGTCCGACTCAAACACCTAACCTTCCGTTTAATTACAAGTCCTAGCGTAACCCTACTCGTACACATATTCGACATATATTCCAACATAATCCACATATATAAATACACAATCGTATCTGAAAAGTAATATTTTTGTGTTGAAATGCATGTGCATTGTGTATTTGGTGCTTACTTGTGAGACTACAACATATTTCTCCCAAAATCTAGCAATTCACTAGTAGGAGATCAGGTAATCGCACAAAGTTTAGAATAGCCTACTGCACACAGTCCGTAGGGATTGGCAACATCTATAAAGGCAAATTAAACCAGATATTAACCAACATAAACCCTTTTTTTTGGCTCACGCCTCACGGGCTCATCTACTCCTAAAAACGGATATTCATTTTGGCTCTCGAGCTCATTTACTCCTGAAATCCCTGTGGACTAGTTCTACTGAGATGTACACCAGCTGTTGTATTCCATCCCGAACAAAAAACATATTGTCGAGTTTTCAGGACACTACTTCATGCCCACACCAGACACTCGAATTGAATGAATGTTTGGCATGCGTGCCAACGGCACCAAGGGAGATTAACGTGCACTGAATATCGTCAACATTACCGGTCTACATCACAACTAACCCTGCACTCTGAAAAATCCCAAAAATATTATTTGCACTGACCTAAACAATATTTTACAGGAACAAAAATATGCACAAGTAATTGAACAAGAAAATTGGGAGACTAGTCTTACACATTAGTGATGGAGACGTAGAAAAAAAATCTGAACAGACAAACTGTATTTGTAATGTGTATTCTAAAGTCTTCGCCAAACAAAACAAGCAAATCGGGAATGATGAAAACTATTTTTCACCTTTTGGGACTATCAAAAGATTGACATGCTTTTGGATCCACGACTTCTACAACAATACTGGCTTTGCATAAAATGGTTCCAGATGCGTATATAAAGAACAAATTGTTTGAAAGGTAACAAAACAGATCTGGCATGAACAAAACAGATCTGGCATGAACAAAAAAAATATTGAATAAAGAAGGCAAAAGGCTTGCCTCCATTCATTAATAAAGAAGGGGTTTAAGAACAAGTTTACAATCAATGGAGGGAAATCCTCCGAACACAAGTCTACTCTCCCGAAATTAAAAGACCCAAGTGTTTAGCACCCGCGATCACCCAAGTTCTAGCTTCCCTTTTTATTCTATGAACCACGACGGCCGGCAAGGTGCTCACCTGTCTAAAGGTTCTCGCATTGCGTTCGTTCCAAATCTCCCATGTGAAGAGCATGAGTAGGGAGGCCATAGACTTTCGCCGGCCACGATGGCGGAGGGTAGGAGGGCCACACGAAGATTTGCATGTTGAATCAGTGATGAGACCTTCACATGACTGCGGGAGACCAAACACTGCATGGTCCGTCCGCCGTAGGCATTTGCCTCCAGCCGAATCTGGCCGAAATGGAGGATGAAGGAAGATGTGCACCCTCCGCTCACCGGAAACGGAGAGAGATGACGGACAGAAAGAGATCAAATACATATTGTGACACACACATGACATGGGTCCTCTTGCCTCGTGGCCTCCATTTTAAGGTTATGTATTCTGATATTTAACTAAACTGTTAACGACTCGATTCTATTTGGAATTCAGAGATGCTACCGAGGTTTGGATTCTCAGTTCACGAATTTCCTCGGATACAAGCACAAGTGTGCCGAAAAGTGGAAGAAGCATGAAACGGGAATAGGTTTCCAAGCTAGATTGGAAGAAGAGGCTGCCGGTTTGGTGATCTTCTTCGATGTCTTTCCTCAACGGCTAGATCCTCTATTTATCCTTCAGTGATCACGTTCACTCAATCCTCAGCGTGTACTCCCTGGTTGAGTATTCTCACTCTCTTGTGGGCCTTGTCATGTCGTGTGACACAGAAAGGACAAACGGATAGCTAGCATTTGACAGAAATGCGACATATATTCACAGCTAGCACATGCGAGTATATATTGTCTATTGGCCTCCATTTTGGGGTAATATATGTGTTCTGATATTATTATTTTTAGATCAAACAACGGACCTTTAAGAAGTTATATTTACCCGATAAAAGGGAGGAGTCAACATTGCAGACAACTTCCCCACTGGGGAAGGCGCGTCGTCATCTGAAAGTGAATTTGCGAAGAGTAGACCAGTTTCAGCAGCTCTGTTATTGTAACTGCCAATGGAGCCTATTCCGTTAGCTGTATAATATGTATTGATGTGTACAATGCCACAGATTCCAGAGCACAGCCAGCTTATGAGTGCTGGTATGGCTCGGAAACACTGTAAGGGCCAGGAATGAATGCATCACTATGTTGCTGGATTTACCAACTCTGATCAGATGTTTTCTTCGATGTTGCATGTTTAATCTTTGCCCTTGCTTGTTCAACAATATCCCACCTACCAGAAGAGGCATGTAGGTTAGATACTAAGAAAAGATTTGACCGGCTCCCTTCTTCCAATCTAATAAGAGACCTGCAAGCCAAATCTTGAACTTCTTTGTTACTGCGAATAACAGAGGCATCCAAAAATGCTCCCCATACACTAGAGCCTGGCTCTACACTAAATTCCAAGGCATGGTCAATCAGCCTAGAACGTCCCAGTAAATCAACTATGCAGGCACACATCTCCTCGGTCGGACGAACTTTGTGATCCTTCACCAGGGAGTTGTATATCTCTAGCCCCTTAAACAACAAGCCCACCCTGCAGCAAGCTGAAAGCACACCCAGACCAGCTATGTTGTCGGGCTTAACCCCCGAAGCATCCATATGATCAAACAGTGCAACTTCTTCTGCACCCATACCATGAAGGCTATAACATGATACCATTGAACACCATGAGATCATATCTCTGCGCATAGTATCATCATCGAAAACCATGCACCTGCTTAACCTGTGCTAAGCCCAGGAGGCCGTCAAAAGCAGAGAGCACACTTTTTTTTAGAAATGGGAGCCTTGGCCCCAGCCTCTGCAAGCAGAGAGCACACTGATCAGCGCAACCTTATTTGTAAGAATAACATAAATCGTCCACACATTTCCTAGAAAGCATTCACTGCATCCTCAAACATCCCGTTCTCTGCATACCCTCCCACCATCGATGTCCAAGAAACGACATTCCTCTACTGCATTCCGTCAAGAACCCACCGTACAAGACCAGGTTAAACCCTGCAGTACATGGAGACGAGTGCATTGCTAACACAGAAACTTGTGTTTTTCAAAAGAGCTGGATAGAAACCTTTTCATATAAATTTTTTTTGGTTATTTGTGCATATAACATGGTCTAGTATTTTCAAAAATTATTGCTCTCAAGTTGTCCGACATATTTGTGATAGGTCCTTCACAAAAAACCCCATTTTTTACACTCGGGAAATGGAAAATGGTTTTCTTCTTCAATGAAAAGGAAAACTTCCTTCAACATTCTCCGTGTTTCCAAGATGCATGTTTCTGTGGAATATGGGAACATTTGAACAAACTTTGCCATGGAGATGACCATAACACCCGTCATTTGGACCCGAAACCCGGGAATGTTCGGAGGAGATAGCTTATTTTTGTGAATATATTTTCAACACAACTGTCATATTTCAAGTTTATTATTTTTGGTGTATACTACTACCAATATAATGACATCACGCGAAGGCCTAGCATCATTTTGGGTTGTTTTGAATTTTTTGGAATTTTCTAAGTCGGTTTAAGGAAAAAGTCAAGGCGAGGGGCATGACCGTTCGTAGCTAGGGGTTGAATATTGAGAAACTCTTGTTGTATCTATGATGAAATAGGTATTTGTGTAGCTAAAAATGATTTTTGCCAAAAAATCATGAGCAAACTATGAGGTACCTCTAGTTCAAATTTTACTAGTTTCAAGCGGAATCGGCAGAAACTTGTGTTTTTTAAAAGAGCTGGATGGAAACCTTTTCATATGAATTTTTTTGGTTATTTTTGCATATAACATGGTCTAGTATTTTCAAAAAATATAGCTCTCAATTTTTCCAACATATTTGTGGTAGGTTCTTCACAAAAAAACCCATTTTTTACACTCGGGAAATGGAAAATGGCTTTTTTCTTCAATGAAAAGGAAAACTTCCTCCGTCAACATTGTCCGTGCTTCGAAGATGCATGTTTATGTGGAATATGGGAACATTTGAACAAACTATGACATGGATATGACCATAACACCCGTCATTTGGCCTGAAACCCAAGAATGTTCAGAGGAGATAGCTTATTTTTGTGAATACATTTTCAACACAACTGTCGTATTCCAATTTTAGTATTTTTTGTGTATACTAGTACCTATATAATGACACCACGCGAAGGCCTTGCATCATTTTGGGTTGTTTTGAATTTTTTGGGATTTTCTAAGCCGATTTAAGGAAAAAGTCAAGGCGGGGGGCATGACCGTTCGTAGCTAGGGGTTGAATATTGAGAAACTCTTGTTGTATCTATGATGAAATAGGTATTTGTGTAGCTAAAAATGATTTTGGCCAAAAAACATGAGCAAACTATGAGGTACCTATAGTTCAAATTTGACCAATTTCCACCGGAATCGGCAGAAACTTGTGTTTTTCAAAAGAGCTGGATGAAAACCTTTTCATATGAAAACAAATTGGTTATTTGTGCATATAACATGGTCTAGTATTTTCAAAAATTATAGATCTCAAGTTTTCCAACATATTTGTGCTAGGTCCTTCACAAAAAAACTCCATTTTTTACACTCGGGAAATGGAAAATGGTTTTTTCTTCAATAAAAAGGAAAACTTCCTCCGTCAACATTTTCTGTGCTTCCAATATGCATGTTTGTGTGAAATATGGGAACATTTGAACAAACATTGCCATGGATATGACCATAACACCCGTCATTTGGCCCGAAACCCATGAATGTTCGGAGGAGATAGCTTATTTTTGTGAACATATTTTCAACACAAATGTCGTATTCCAAGTTTATTATTTTTGGTGTATACTAGTACCTATATAATGACACCACGCGAAGGCCTTCCATCATTTTGGGTTGTTTTAAATTTTTTGGAATTCTCTAAGTCGGTTTAAGGAAAAAGTCAAGGCGGGGGGCATGACCGTTCGTAGCTAGGGGTTGAATATTGAGAAACTCTTGTTGTATCTATGATGAAATAGCTATTTGTGTAGCTAAAAATGATTTTTGCCAAAAATCATGAGCAAACTATGAGGTACCTGTAGTTCAAATTTGACCAGTTTCCACCGGAATCGGCAGAAACTTGTGTTTTTCAAAAGAGCTGGATAGAAACCTTTTCATATGAAAAAATTTGGTTATTTGTGCATATAACATGGTTTAGTATTTTCAAAAATTATAGTTCTCAAGTTTTCCAACATATTTGTGGTAGGTCCTTCACAAAAAAAAACCCTTTTTTTACACTCGGGAAATGGAAAATGGTTTTTTTTTTACAATGAAAAGAAGAAAAAAAATCTTATATATGATGGAAAATATTATATGGATGTCATATTTGAATTTCTCTTATTTTTCTAATCGATATAGACATATTATATGTCAAATTTCGATTTACAGATTTATAGATATGAATTTTTCAATATTAAATAGAAAAGGCAAGAATGTTAATTATTATTTAAATGAAAGATTATTTGAATTCAAATTTATTACTAGTTATTATTTTTTACTTAAATAATTGTTTGAATTCACAAAATAAAAGAGTGTGACATTGATGGTCAAAGGGTTAAGGTTAACAGGATAGATTGGATAATATTGTCAACACACATCCGTTGTTTCTAGGTAGCTCACAGGGAAGTAACTACGAAGTTAAGCCTGCTAGGGCTGGAGCAATCTCATGATGGGTGACCGATCGGGAAGTGTTAGTAGAAACGAGTAATTTAGATTAAAAATAAAAATGGTTAAAGATAAATATAAATGTGACTACAGTGTTATTAAGTGGTTAAATTAGTGAAATAAAAAAAGCGCAGAAAAAAATTCAACAAAAAATTTGAAAAAAATTTGAAATATTGTGCCTACGCCGAGGGGGGGCGTCGGCGTAGCCTTTGGTCAGACCCGCGGGGGCCTCCACGTGGACCTTCATACGCCGAGGGGGACGAGTGTGGCCGTCGGCGTATGTATTCCGTCGAACGGACTCCGTTCTGACAGCTGGTGGGTCCCACTACATATATACGCCGACGGGAAACGATACCCCGACGGGCAAAACCCCTACGCCGACGGACGTGTACGCCGACGGGCAAAACCCCTACACCGACGGACGTGTACGCCGACGGGGCTATGCCGAGCCTACCCCGAGGGCCGTCGGCGTATGTCCCGAGTCCCGTAGTGGTCTGACATCGCACGTCTCGATCTCTGAATGTGCTAAACTCAAAGTATTGGGTACGAGGCATGTCCCCTGACTTGTCTGTCTGTATCGAATAACAAATCCCGAGCCTCAAGTTTTAGCCTCCCCAAAGAAAACCCCATTGATGTTTATTTTTAGCCAATCATCATTGGGCTTTTGTCACTCTTCTTTTTAATGCACGTACCTCTCCTTTGTTGATGTTTCTATTATGCATTACTGGCGGGGCCGGTCCTAGGGTGGGGCGAGAGGAGCGGTCGCCCCGGGCCCAAAAAAATTGGGGGCCCATTTTTTCTATGTGTAACTAGGCTTAGTTTATATATATATATATATATATATATATATATATATATATATATATATATATATATATATAATTAGGCAATTGAAAAGACTTTCATGTGAGCTGGGCCTGCAGGCGAGCTATTGGACCCATAAGGCTGGTTGCATCGGTCGTACTTAGGAATCTATCTCGATACGTGATCGACTCGTGCCTGTTACATGTAGGTCGCATAATATTATGATCCGATTTGAAGAACTGTCATTTAGAAGTATATTTATATTTTCAATGAGTTAAACAGATTTGAAGTCAATGGAGGTTCTCAAATTAATGACAATTGCACCAAATTTGCAAGAACTTTCTCTCTAGATAAGAAATGTGATATCGAGTTAATTGATCTAATTTCTGAGTTAATTGTTATGCAGTTGACCTTGCCGGACGGAACAATGTCTGCTATGGAGATGTTTCAGTTTGTTAGAGAAGCTCATTGTTATCCCAATATATATATTGCTTACCGGATCTTATTTCCTATGCTAGTGACAATTGCATCAGCTGAAAGAAGCTTTTCAAAGTGGAAATTACTAAAAAAAAACTATTTAAGATCTACAATGTCACAAGAGACACTAAATATTTTGGCAACTGTATGCGTTGTGAAGAACTTATTGGAGAAGATTGACACTGATTCCATCGTTAATGACTTTATATCATGAAACGTGAGAAGAAAATTTTAGGGTATATCGAAATTATAGTACTACTCCATCATGATAAATTACGCTTCCGCGCATTCGTGGTGTTTTCCTGCAAGGGTTTTCATGTAATTTTTTTTTTGTCTCATTTCTCTAATTTGATTTTTATTTCATCAACGTATACATATGTCTATTTGTACTAAGGGCCACAAATTCTAGTCTCGCTCCGGGCCCCCGAAATCTCAGGACCGGCCCTGATTACCGGGCACAGCACACTCTCCCGCTCAAAACGAGATGTGCGATACGAGATTGTCACTCTCGGGGTGTGCAGATATGCTGAAGTAACTTACAGCATTAACACCTAGGAATAGCTGAAAGCCAACTACCCAATCAAGACAAAAGTAGTCTGCATACACCAACATATTTTGATTATTCGGAGATACATTCAGTCGTCGGTAATATCCACAAACAGAGCTTGTGTTGAACAATGAAATAAACATGTTAGAAGCTACTAGAGTTGCGTAACAATCAATCTTAACCGTGGTGTTTCTTATTTCAGAAAATAAGGGAAATGATGGTTATTTAATTCAGTAAATTCAGTCCTACTAATCTAGCAAGCTTTGATGCAATCACAGTATATATTTGTACTTTTGATGCTACATCTAGCATAGACAGATCTGTGTCATGACACATAAGATGAATGTGTACTCATCAATAAACTTACCAATGATCAACAGATCCGTCGAAGAAAATTGTGGTGACAATACAGGGGTTGTGGATTGGGGTATCTGAATTAACATGATAAGTTGAGTGGACCGAATCAGACTGCGGATGACAGCGGCATGTCCAGACTCGTCCTTTTCCATCACGCACAGTACCAGCTGACGGTGAGAGTGATCAGTTGGGCCTGCAAAATCCTCTTGTCAACATGTTAGCTTTCCAAAGAAGAAAGCCAAGGAATGAAACATTGATCTCGCCGAGGAGAGAGAGGTGTCACATAGTAGGTGCAAAAGAATAAGGTTGATGGCTCACGCGGCAGTAGAGATTGGAGTTGTGACGATGGTAATGGAGGCCGCTACAATTCCTCATCGATTAATCATGGAGAATATGAAGTGGAGAAAGGGGATCCATGGATGGCTTTTGATTTGTTGCGTGAAGGGTAAATGTAATAATGGAGGAGGTCACGGAGTCACAGTTGAAGAGATGGCAGAGGAGCGGAGAAGATTAGGAGGCGATGTAATGTGTGCCGGTCGGAAGCGCGTTGTTGACATGTGGGCTTGGTATGCCACGCAATAGGCTATTCTTGTGGAACCCATGTAGGACTAAGCGATATAGGGGACGGAACTTGGAGCGTGTCGCCAGACTCCTTTGACCTAGTATGAACATAGCACAAAAGTTAATAGGTGACATGGACTCACGGGAGTGCAGAAAATCAGGTACTTGGGGGACACTATTTAGTACTCCCTCCGTTCTTCCAAAATAGATGACTTCCATTTTTCTATATATACATGTATCTAGACACTAAAACATGTCTAGATACATGCATATATGGACAAACGGAAGTCATCTATTTTGGAACGGAGGGAGTATTTAGATATAGCCGTATGGGCGTGAGTGAATTCAAATGAATCGAAAGACAACGGCATGAATAGCCATAGGTCTTTCCGCTGTTCGGTCAAAGTGGTGCAGCCCTGACTACGTCGTTCCAAGTTGGTGGACGGATTGGTCACGTGCTTTCTCCCAAGTTCGAGTGAGATGGTAGTTTCCTACTCCCTCCGTTCCAAAATAGATGACTTCCACTTTTCTATATATACATGTATCTAGATACTAAAACATGTCTAGATACATGCATATATGGATAAACGGAAGTCATCTATTTTGGAACGGAGGGAGTATTTTGCATGGTTACCGGCACACAGGAGGTGTAGCGGCACTCAAGTATTAGATTCCGACAGCCCAGATTGGTTTGGTGGCAATGTCACGGTGTGAGGCTAGCTATGTTAAGTTGTCTTCATAATTGGAGGTGTCATCGTGTAGTCTCCACACCCATCTACCCTAAGTGTTCTTTGTGTGAAAGTCATATATCTATTTTAGATCGGACGACGTTGATGTCATCGACATCTTGCCTCCTTAGAGTTGTCTTGAACCCACCTCAACCTTGTTGGTCAATTGTTGTATATATTCAAGTGTTGCTTCTAGGTAATGAGATTTGCGATGGTAAAGTCCGTGCCAAGATGTGCTCATTGGTCTCACTAGTCAACCAAGTTTGCAGAGGAAATCAACGCTACGAAGGTCTGCTCATAGTGGGAGTAACTAAGCTAGTAACATGCATGTCACATAGGCAAAAAATCTGATGTGGCAAGTAATAAATGAAGAAAGAGAGTGGTGTGGTAACTAGCTACTCCCTCCGTCCACGAATAAGTGTACATCTACTTTTAAAAACTTTTTAAAGTTTGACCAAATTTATAGAAAATTGTAGCAATATATATGACATCAAAATGATATATTTTAAAACTTTATATCAAGACAAATCTAGTGATACTAATTTGAAATGCTAGTGCTTTTCCCGATAAGGCCTGTCCCAATGCACCGTCTCTTAGCACGTTATCATATGTCTAATAAAAACTTAAAAGACAACATGTACAATGCATTGTATCTTAGATGTTGTATCTAAATTAATGATTTTGGGCTCATGCATGCTTTTGATTGGTCTAGGGCCTTTTTTTTGCCTATGGCCACGTGCCAAGGTTGTATCTTACCTAAGATACAACCTCGCTATCTCTTTTCATTAACTATAGTGCCACATAAGCAAAATACCTATGAAACTGTGCTAAGAGACTTGCATTGGGATAGGCCTAAAGTTAGTCAAAGTTTAATAATTTTGACCTACGAAAAAGAAAAACGTACACTTTATCGTGGACGGAGGGAGTATGTTACTGTAACACCCCACATTCCAAAGCAAAATAAGTCTATAAGCTAATAAATATGACATCACATATTTGTTACTACCCACTATGAAGGTAGTAACATAGCCTCGTGTTGCGTATATGTTACTAGATTATGTTACTCACCACTAGTGAGTTTGTGTTTCATCTTGGGATCACCTGATTCCTGTTTGACACCCCTCATCCTCTTCGAGATGAGTTGTCGGCTGGCAACCAAACAGCCAAGTTCATAGCCGCTAGGTCTTGCTTGGTCAGATAAAGATGGCAGTTTTGTCCTCCGTATTGGTTGTGTCCTACAGATCGGTGATTACAAACTTTGTGTTGTTGGTCGTGGTGGCTTGTCTTGGCCATTCTAGCTCTACTAGTTAGTAGTTATTGTACGGTTTTCGAGCCTGATTTCTCCTTATAAACCAAGCCGCTTAATATCTACAAAATGCAGCTCTGCCAGTTTTTTATCCCAAAAAAAGACAGCAAGCAAGCCGTGAAAATACAGAATACTCATGAGCAACTCTCGTGTTTCTCTCAAGAAAAGAGCATCTTCAGCTCTTCTAGACGCGAAGCGCGGAACTCTTGGTCCGTCAATGCTCCGGAGATCATCCGCTGCTTACGAGCCTGCACGGCTTCCATTCGCTCCTCAACAGTACCCTGTGCAACGGCAGCAGCAAAGATTAATACAGTATCCCTTGTGTTCTGATAACACTCAGCCCTTTACAGTGTACATACCTTGACGATGAACCTTTTGATAGAGACGCTCTTCGTCTGACCGATTCTATGGATGCGCATCACGGCTTGTTCTTCAACAGCAGGATTCCACCACGGGTCCTGAAGAGGGGAAAAATATTGCGCTAAGGCCGGGAAGAAAATGAATAGATCAATGTATCAGTACAGCAAAACTTCTAAGCAAAAAGGTGCACCAAAGCAAAACCTCTAGCAACTACAAACAGTGAAGATAGGCATACAAAAATAAATGGAGATTTATTTTCAGAAATGGGAAAGGCCCTGGCCTCTGCCTAAACACGATGAGGATCAGAACCTCAAGGAAATTCAAAACTTGGACCTCCCTTTGAAGGTTGCTATAGAAATCAACTGAACAAAAGTAGGCAGCATAGTGAAACAAAAATGATCCCATCTATAAATTCAGACGATGGTTCAAAGGAAATATACCATGACAAATGCATTTGATGCGGCAGTGAGATTTATCCCGATACTACTTGATAGATGCAAGGGAAGAGTCGACCACAGTTAATGACACTGCTCACACCACTTCATCTATGCAAGAAAGAGACAGACCGTGGAACGTGGCTCAGCTACGTCCGTATTATACTTAGCAAAAACTGTATTGGCATATGGAATTGAACGATGTAATAGGCAGCAGGTTTTCAGACGCACTCTTTTCCTATCCAGGGTACCTTTGGGGACTGGACGGGTTTTTAATGAGGCGGCTTGCTGACCTAGATTTTTTCATATCAAGTAAAGAAGCGATTATCAAGAAAAGAGATGGTTCTATTCAGGTTATGTACTCTCAGTATGATGCGTATATCTAGGTCTTGGGGGCTGGTCGCTTGAATAGCACAGTTACAAACTCAAAGACCCGGCCATGATGCCTATGAGTTATAAGGGCCGATTACTTGCAAACGAGTACGGCTACAATCTTATAACCGGACAAAGAAGTCCAAATTCCTTGGCTATTCTTACTTAAGCTCGATGTGACTCGCATTAAAGTGGCATGATTTGTTCGCTTACGATTACAGTCAGTCACGAAGCCCGACGGGGCTTGATTGGCTACGTTTTCGTATGGATGTAACAACATGGTATCCACGCGAAAGCCGGCTTACAGTACAAGATAGTCAAAAGGGTCATCTAAACCACAAGTTATGCAGAGTACAAGGCTAAACAGCTGGAAACTCAACGATTATTAAGCATAACTTCAAATCCTATGTGAAACAACTCAGGGATCTTTGTGAATTTAGCAGTAGGCAGTTCTTTCCCCTTTCAAGATCAAGTGTCCTAGACTTGGAGATCCGGGTCCGGATGACTCGAAATCTTGAAAAGAGAAAAAATTGCTTACTTGTAGAATTCCAAAAACCCAAATATCCGAGTCTTGGGGACTTGGGGACTTAGAAGCAAATCCGCTTGTCAATACCCATGAGACCCGGAAATCGGGTTTTCACAAAAGGAACAATAAAGAAAGCCGGGTATCGAGAACAGATGAGCTCAATAATGGACAAATTTAAAAAGGCCGGCAGAGGCATAAAGTATATCAAGACCTTAGCGTGCATTACAAAATCCCGGTGAAAAGATATCAAAGGTGCACAGGCGCACCACCCAAAATATAACTGTTTAAGCAGCATGTTGGCCAACCAGTGCATAAGAAGAGGCATTAGAGATCAGATGTCACTCGGCGTTCATCTTGGCCTTGCCCTTGCCATCATTGGTGGTAGCAGTAGCACCCGGATCAGCGGTACCAGCCCGTGCAGGAGGGGGAACGACTGGTGTTGAGGTAGCGGGGGCAGAGCCGGCTTCAGCTTGCTTCTTGGCAGCCTCCGCCCTCAATGCAGCAGCTTCCTCCTTCCACCGAGCCAGCATATCATACGGCTCGGGAAGATCCGACTTAATTGCTACACCAGCAGCATCATATGCTGGAACAAGGATATTAACGTCCAGTTCATCAGCGATCACGCTGGCCGGGTAACGGACCTCCTTCTGGACGGCCTGAAAATCCTTCACCGAGAACTTGGACCCATCAAGCTTGAACTCTGGGAAGCCGCCCATGAGCTTCGCTAGTTCGAGCTTGGGGAAATAAGCCTTGGCGAGTGCAAGCCCCCGGGTCATTCCAACCCGGCAAGACGAGCGTTTCCAGTGCCAAATCCACTCAGGAATAGTGGAGAAGGCATCCAGCATCCTCTTCAGATCAACATGTCCTCTACCCGGCCACCGTAACTCCTCCAGGATCCATTTGGTTCCGGCACATAGCTGCCGGATAACGCTCTTCATGGTTTTCAGCTTGGCAATGTCATCCTCTTCCGGCATGGTTTCGTCCGGGCCTAAAAAAAAATGGAAACGTAAGTCGGGAAAACTCTTGCTATCTATCAAAAGGATAAACCCGGAGGAGGAAACGTACCAAGTAAAGCGCGATATGTGTCTGATATTTGGACAGAAAGGCTTGTTAGATCATCTTCTGCTTTGTGAGCCCTTTTCCTATATTTCCTCATTATCAGCCTATTCCTCCTGGCCTCAGCTTCGGCTGCTTCACGCAAAGCTACCTCCTTTTCGATGAGCTTGGTGGCGTCTGCTAGTTTCTCCTCAGATTGAGTCACGAAAGACTGCATGCATGCAAACAAGGATCAGTCGGGTAGAGGAGCAAGTTTTCAGTCGCTTGTATAATAAAGTCCCAAGCAAATTATGAATCAATTCACTCGGAACTTGGGGACTGGACAAAGGCACAAGCAACATTAATCGGATTTACCTCATGTTTGGCTATTAAAGCCCCCAAGATGTTTTCTTCATTAGCCCTTAAAGTGCGCAGGGTTTCCAGCATCTGGGCAAACGTCAGTTCCTCGGATCGAGTACCGGAAGAGCCGGCAGCTTGGTCGCCTGGTGGGGGGGCTCTCCCCGCCCTTGGAGTTGAGACCCGGACAGTTTGAGTACCCGGGTTGGGAGAACCCATCCTTGTATCCAGAACCTCGATCTCCTCGTCTACCGGTTCCGATGAGGAAGGAGATCCGGCGGCTCGGGGAAGCGGATTGTTCAGAGGACCTTGTTCCTGGTTATTCGCCGCATCACCGCAAGTCGCGGTGCCTGCGTTATCAGTCGGCTTCTCCACCCGACGGTTATCTGTTTCCACGTTTTCCGGGTCACTGACGATGACTTGAGTGCTGAAAGGAAAATGAGAAAAGGCAGTTATTAGTAATGACGGTGTCTTGAGTGAAAATTTGTCAGGCGTAAAAGGAAATCATGTAGCAAAAACCTACCCGGCATTCACGGTGTAGTCCGGCGGGAGCTCGCCGCTAGAAGCAGATGAGGTCGTCACAGGGACCACTAATGGAACCCGGAATTGCCCGGCACGTGGATGGTTAGGAGAAGAGTGGCGTTGAGGAGAGTCGGAAGGACGAGACGGAGGGGCGCTGGCACGAGGGACCGAGGGGGTAGAGATGCCCGGGTTAAGGGGATCTTCACCCGGGGAGCTCCAAGTTACTCTGCGTTTGGCTGGGAAAGAATCCTTCAAGCACGACGAATTTGATAATTGATGGTTAAGTCGTCGCATGGCGTCAAAGGAGTAAGGTTCAGAGGATAATGAAGAAAAAGGAACCTTGGACACTGCCCCCCTGGCCTTCCTCTTGCCTCCAACTGTTGCCTCTGGGTCAGACTCGGTTGCTTCCGGGTCATCCTCGTTGGTCTCGCCTTCGTCCTCCAGCCCTGCGAACCGGATGTGCGCTCGTTGGAAAAAAGGTAAATGGGAGGAAAATAATACAAGTAAAGATATACAAATTCTGTGCAAATACCTTCACTGTCGTCAGCCGGCTCGTTCTCTTCTTCCGGGTCTCTGGAAGGGGGGAAGGGTTCAACTCTCCAGAAAGGGTCATCAGCCTAAGACGAAGGAATGAGGCTAAGGGTTAGAAGCTGTATCAAGTCAAAATGTGGAAATAAGTTATGAATATCGGGTATTACCGCTGGAGCCGGGTTTTCCCGAGTAAACGGGGGTAACCCGGTGATGCCCTTTATCACCTCCAGTTTCTCTGTTAAGAAGCCCTTGATGGTCTTGTTAGTATCGCCGGTCGCAAAGCTCTTGGTGGAGTAGCGGAGTGCATCTGTGGTGTGCCCCGAATACTCGCACATCAATTTGGTGCGGATGGAGTTGGGTTGGATCCGAAAATCAACCCATGTTTTTACTAAATTTAGCCCGAGGAGGCCTTGGGCTGAAAGGATGGCTATCTTGGCTAATGAGGGAAGGATCGCCTCCCTGTCTGAGTCTGGCGCAAAGGCATTGAAAGACTCGGAAGGTTCGAGGAGGTTTTCCGAGTAACCCGGCAGTTTCTTTTCGCCGTCTGGGGAGGTATCGTGGCAGTAAAAGAAAGACAACTGCCAATGTTTGACGTGGGAGTTTAAATTGAGAGTGGGCATCGGTGAATTCTTGCGGCGTTGGATGGATACCCCGCCGCAAGTAAGAAGTGCTCCGTCACCACTTTCGCGGCACGGCTTACACTGGAATAGTTCGATGAAGAGAGTCAGACTTGGCGGTATGCACAAGTACGACTCGGATAGAACGATGAAGTGGGTAATATTCAACATAGAGTTAGGCCCTATGTCAAATACCCGGAGGCCATAATGGCTTAAGACCTCCCGGAAGAAAGGGTGACCCGGAGGACGGAATCCCCGGGTCACGTGTTCTACGAAGCAAATTACCTCGTTATCAGCGGGTGTGGCCCGGATCTCGTTGCCCGGCGCCCTCCAGTGAATGTCCTTCTGAGAAGGGAGAATTCCTAATTCGGCTAGCTCGTCCAACTTGGCCTTCGTAGCTGTGGAACGCCCCCAGTTGGCAGATATGGTTTGGGTAGTCCTCGCCTGAGTCGGCTGTTTTCCTTGTCGCTTGGGAGCCATGGGATCAACCTGCAAAGCACAAGAAAAAGAGGCATAGGAAATAAGACCCGGGAGTGTTGGATTATCCGAGTATAAGGTATCAAGAAAGTATGAAGCTAAAAATTATCCGGGTATCACGCTATGAGGTGGAGATTACAAGGTATCCGGGTGTTGAGTACAATTGTGGAAATTATTGGTCACTTACGTATGGAAAAGCGTTTGGGGAAGATGGATGGTTGCCCATGTGTATACTGCAAGCAAAATAGCTGGAAAGGGAGGGTTTTCCGGGTGTTAACGCGATGAGCGGAAAATTAAGGAGGAATGGATCTAGATGGGAAAGTTTGCGAGCAATTTTACAGGAGATTTGGTGATTAGTAATGGTAGGAGGATGAGTTGTAACTATCTAGCAGGTGGTTAAAGGAGTTGGCAAGCATCGAATCGATCTAATTTGATGCAATCGGAAAAATGATTCACGGGTTGACCTAGATCCGATCCTGGATGAATTGAAAAATTGCGGGGCCAAATTAAAACGGCTGCAAGAGGCTTACCGGAGAGATTGGAGTCTAGCGCGACGGCGGCGAGAGGCGTGGCTTGAATGCCCCTTTGCGGCTCTTGGCGCGGAGAACGAAGGTGCGGCAGTCTAGCGCGACGGCGGCGCGAGATGGTTCGAGGGCGAGCGCGGCCGGCGGCGACTTGCCTTCGATGGCGAGCGCAAGCTCCTTGCGGTGGCGCTGCGAGGGTGTACGGAGCAATGAAGGAAAGGGGAAGCTGAGGCGTAGTGATGGGTTTGAGGTTACCCTCTGAGTACTATTTATAAGGCGAGGGTGGTTCTATCTCAACGGCCAGAAGCCGGAAATCGTGGGGTGATGGTTATCCACGTGGATTCTGCAAGATATGCGCCAAGTATTGGGCAAAGCATCTGGACAAGAGAAAGAAGGAAATCCACTCCGTGATATCAGGGTTGGTTATCGAGTATGGGATTTTGGCATTTTTATTAGGGTTTGGACCTGGAAAATTAAACCAAAGAGTTTGGGGAAAGCCCGGGTTACTATAT
Organism: Alopecurus myosuroides; assembly: GCA_028641055.1. NCBI lineage: Eukaryota > Viridiplantae > Streptophyta > Magnoliopsida > Poales > Poaceae > Alopecurus > Alopecurus myosuroides. Next base: position 404,842,653 of record CM054060.1, on the reverse strand, counting down.
GGCCACCATGGAGTTAGGCCTAGCCACTTGTCAAAGCATCTTAACCCGGCCTCCACATGCCTATGTGTTTGATATATTTGCAGGGAATAGCAAGCGCTTCAAGGAGGACCCGTGAAGCCCAGGCTATTCTGGGGACTACTGATGGGGGGATGATAACCCGGTAGGCCAAACTCCAAGGAGTAACCCGGCCCAAAGGACGCTGTGCAAGATCCGGCTAAGGATAAGGAAACCTGTAAAGGCCCAAGCTTGTAGGCCCAGTAACCCGGATTGTGGGTTATGGTAGAAGAAAGTTAGGGTTTATGCGCCGTGTCCGGGTAGGATCCAGGATGCGCCTTGGAGAATAAGCCAGGAGGTACGGGTGCTTTATAAACCGACCCCCAGGTCTAGTTTAGGCAGAGATCTAAGAACCCTAGCAATATCGCTTGATATCGAGCATCCAGTGTAATCCCAGAGTTGAGTTATTGTATCAAGATCGGAGACTCGGCGACTTTGATTGTCGGCTACCAGATCGAATTGCACCATGTTTTTCTCTGAGCTAAACCCTCTCCCAAACACATGTGTCGTCTTGCCCCAAGATCAGTTACCCCCGGTAACGTCTGCCGTGATTATCCCACGACAAGTATTATGGGCAAGACAAGGTCCGTACTGCTAAAGGGACAGGTATGAACATAAGCCACATTGGTGATTCAATATTACGTACTCCTCATGGTTCATTTGATCTTAAAAACACTCTCCATATTCCAAATGCATCTAAGAATCTTTTATCTATTCATAGACTTACTCTTAATAATCGTGTCTTTATTAAATTCGATCCTTTCTTCTTTTTAAGTAAGGACCAAGCAACCCGAAGAGTTCTGTTTAGAGTCCCTTGCTATGATGGTCTCTATCCTATGGTGCTTATGTTTCATGAGACCTCCAAGGATGCCTTCCTCACAATAAAGCCATCTTCCTCTACGTGGCATCGCCGTTTAGGACATCCTTCTTTATTTGTGGTTCAGCAAGTTCTTAGGAGAAATAAAATAGCTTACACCCCCAGAGAGTACTCCATATGTTTGTGATTCTTATCAGCTAGCTAAGAGTCACCAGTTGCCATATCCTGTGTCATCTAGTGTTTCCACTACTCCCTTAGAACAATTGTTCTCTGATGTATGGGGTCCTTGCCCCTCTCTCTGTAGGAAAACATGCCTATTATGTAAGCTTTATCGATGATTTCAGTAAATTCACTTGGATATATTTTCTTAAGAAGCGTTCTGATGTTTATCAAGCCTTTCTTAATTATCAGCAATATCTTGAGCGCAAGTTTGATAGAAAAATTATAACTATGCAAACTGACTAGGGAGGTGAGTATGAGAAACTAAATGGTTTCTTTCAAAAAGTTGGCATTACTCATCATGTGTCATGTCCTCATGCTCATCAACAAAATGGCTCTGCAGAGAGAAAACACCGTCACATAGTTGAGCTGGGTCTAGCATTACGTGCTAATGCCTCTATACCGTTAAAATACTGGGATGAAGCCTTTATTACTGCCACTTTTCTCATAAACTTGCTTCCTAGCAAGGTTCTAGACTTTGACACCCCTACTCAACGTCTACTTCATGTTACACCAAACTATGATGCTATTAGAACCTTTGGTTGTGCCTGTTGGCCAAACTTATGTCCCTACAACAAGAGCAAGCTTGCTTTCCGATCCACACGGTGTGTTTTTCTTGGCTATAGTCCTCTTCACAAGGGTGTAAAATGTCTTGATGTTTCCACTGGAAGAATTTATATATCACGTGATGTTGTTTTTTATGAGAACGTGTTCCCTTTTGCTTCCCTTCATCCAAATGTCGGTGCCATCTTAAAACAACAAATTCTCCTTCTTCCATCTTCCACTTCTTCTCATGAGGATGTACCTAATATTGATAACCATGTGTTTCCAATTGTGCCCATTACTGATGTGCAGCAGGTGGAAGAGGCTTTACAAAAAAATCTCAGTCAAAATGATGCTTCAAATCGCTCCGAATGTCCAGTTCAAAATTTAGCAGAAAGGGACAAAACATATGCTAAAAACGGAGATGATTCTGCCGAACATTCCCCTGGAGGCTCTGATTTTGATGCGCCCGATCCCGAGGAGGATTCTCCCGCGTCGGAGTCTGCCCAATCATGCAGAGACACAGCTGCTGGGCCAGGCGGGGACAGCACATGCGCCAGTGGCGTCCCGCCCGATGAAGCGCGTGGCCACAGCAGTGACCATGGCGTCCCGCCCGAGGAACCGCGTGGTCATCCCACACCCAGGTCCCCTTCGCTGCTGGCCACCAGTACCAGCTCTCCACCTGGCGCACGGGAACATGCACCATCAACGCCTCTGAATCCCACACCCGTGCTGTCGGCTGCAGATCCTGCTGGATCCTCTGTGGCCGCAGCTGCTGGAGGGGGACATGCTGCAGATTCTTCACATGATGATGAAAATGACCATGTTTCAGAATTTTAAACACCGGAGCCATCTCTTGTACCTGATATTGGTGTTCGCACTCGTCTTGAAAAAGGCATACGGAAACCAAGAAAGTTCACAGATGGCACTGTTCTGTATGGAATTGGAGTTCATACACGAGGTATACAAAAACAAAAAAAATATTCTGACAACACTATTCGATACGGTATGTTTTCTTCTACAGGATAACCGTGCACACTTGTTGAGGCATTAAATGACTCAAATTGGCGTCAAGCAATGCAAGAAGAATATAATGCATTGATTGAAAACAACACATGGCATCTTGTTCCTCCAAGCAACAATGTGAATTTAATTGATTGCAAATGGGTATATCGTATAAAAAAGAAGGCTGATGGGTCTATTGACACATACGAAGCAAGATTGGTTGCAAAGGGATTTAAACAGAGGTATGGTATTGATTATGAGGATACTTTCAGTCATGTTGTTAAAATAGCTACCATTAGAATTGTCTTGTCTATTTCTGTCTCTCGAGGATGGAGTTCACGGCAGCTAGATGTCAAGAACGCGTTTCTTCATGGTGTTCTGGAAGAGGAGGTATATATGAGACAACCCCCAGGTTTTGAAAATCCTCACGCTCCGCATCATATTTGCAAACTTGATAAACCTCTTTATGGACTGAAACGGGCACCTAGAGCCTGGTATTCTCGGCTTAGTGCCAAGCTATGTGATCTAGGATTTATACCTTCAAAGGTTGATACCTCACTGTTTCTCTTCAACAAGTCAGGTGTTATCATTTACTTACTAATCTATGTTGATGATATCATAGTAACAAGTTCCTCTGATGATGTCATCACTGTCTTGCTTCGAGATTTAAGTGATAACTTTGCTATCAAAGATCTAGGTGATTTGCATTATTTTCTTGGCATTGAAGTTAAAAAAATTCCAGATGGATTGGTTCTCACGCAGGAGAAATATGCAAGTGATTTACTTGCAAAAGTTGGTATGTGTGAGTGCAAAGCTGCACCTACACCTTTATCCTCCACAGAACAGTTATCTATTACTGATGGCACACCTCTGGGTACTGATGACAGTACCAAATATCGCATCATTGTTGGGGGATCGCAGTATCTGACGCTGACACATCCAGATCTTTCTTACTCAGTAAATAATGTCTGTCAGTTTCTTCATACTCCAAGTACAGCACATTGGTCAGCTGTCAAGCGTATTATGAGATACATCCAAGATATGTTGAAAATTGGAATTAAATTCATTAAGTCTTCATCTACACTTATTAGTGCTTTCTCTGATGCAGACTGGGTAGGCTCTCTTGATGACAGGAGATTCACACGTGGTTTTGCTATATTTGTTGGCCCAAACTTGGTCTCATGGAGTGCTAGGAAACAAGCTACAGTGTCTAGATCTAGTATTGAGGCTGAATACAAAGCATTAGCAAATACAACAGCGGAATTAATTTGGGTTAAATCCCTCCTCGGTGAGCTTGGAGTCAAATTAAAGGAAAAACCATGTCTTTGGTGTGATAATTTGGGTGCTACCGAAACGCAGTGTTTCATGCTCGCACCAAACATATTGAGATAGACTTTCATTTTGTAAGAGAAAGGGTTGCTGAAAATCTACTCAACATCAGGTTTGTCTCCAGGAAAGATCAAGTTGTAGATGGGTTTACAAAGGCACTCCCAGTAAAACAGCTCGAAGAATTTAGACGTAATCTAAACCTTTCAGGAGGTTCAGATTAAGGGGGAGTGTTATATGTATTTCGTGTTGTGTTAGGTATACCGTATGTCTGTATACGGATACCTCTCTGTATACTTTCCCTGTACAACTCGGCCTAGTGCCATATATTAACATGCAACCGGTATGGACTCAAGTACCGTTCCACCATTGTGTTTCACACTCATCACTTGCATGATTTTTTGGATTTGATTTTCCGTCAATCTGTAACCAAAATTCCCATAGCTAGCTAAGCGACACTCCAATTTCTCACTACTTATAAAGCCGTCCAAACTAAATTTCAAAGTCCGGAGCGATCGAGAAACAGTAATCAGTATAGTGTACTAATTGCACGGTATATATACGTACTACAGATGATCAGGGAGTCGGGCCCAGAACCGCCAGAGACGGACTGCGCGGCGATGGTGGCGGAGGCCATGGAGATGCGCGCGAACGCGGTGGTGCTGCTGCTCTGGGGAGCGGCGCAGGCGTTCTTGGCCATGGCGGCAGTCGTGGCGACGAGCCATGCCGGCACCGTCCTCGGCCAGCCTGGAGGCTCCTCGCCGTCCTCGTCGGGGTGGTCGACCACGCAATCGGGCGCTGCCACGGCAGCTACCGTCAGCTGCTGCTCGCCGGCTACGCCATCGTCCCCGTGACCTTCAGCTTGCTCTTCGTGGCCGGCCTCCTCGTCGTCACCCTTGGCGGCAAGGTCGACCGACGGCGGTGGAGGATGCCCTCCAGGTGGTCGTGTTGTTGCCGCCCTCCGGCTTCAATGGGCGGGTATGTTCTTTTCGCTGTGTCCGGTCGGCTACCGCTTATGGCGGTGGAGGTTGTTCCCTCCTGAGTGGTTGTCGTCCACCACCACCTGCGACGGTTGTCTCTTTTCAGTCCGGCCTCGCCGTGTTTGCCTTGGTAAGGTGACGTTGGGGACTTCAAGACCGAGGTGGCGTGTGTTGGTGGGTGGCATGCTTGGTGGAACGCTACGGATTGTCCGGCGAGGTGGTCTTTTGGGGGGTGGGAGAAATCGTTGTCATCTTGGCACCGACGCGGTGACGCTTGCGAGTTTCGTCGTTCCTTTTTGAGGGGCGTCAGGTGTACCTCCTCTCCACTTCCCGTGGTGTACCAGGGGAAACCCTAGGACCAGTGTCCGGGCAGGAGCGTCGTCGTCATCGCTTTCCTTCTTGGAGGTGTTGTTTGGTACGCAGTGATTCAGAGCGCTAGGAGTGTGGTGGTAATACTCGGAGGGCGCATCGGTTGCGGGTCTTCTTCGTTTTCGTGGATCCGCCGAAGTTGGCATTGTTTTTCTTTTCCTTTTTTTTGGGAGCTTGCTGGTGCTGTTGGGCCCCACCAGTGGTTTCGAGGTTGTACCGTGTGGTTGCTATATTAATATAGCGGGACGGAAGCCTGTTTCGAGAAAGATTGGCTTCAGAACACTGAAAATGGTTGCAGTGGTTGTGTGCAGGGCTGCAGGCCCCTGCAGCCACGGCAGAGTCGAAGAGAAGTGAGTCCCCAACACACCGCGCTCGCCGCCTTCATGCTGCCGACAACGTCACCATGCTGCCACCATGCTGCCGATGGACCGCGCTCGCCGCCATCACTACTACTGGCAAGCCTACTCCCACGCCAACAAGCGGCCCCAGCGCCATCATCGGACGCTCCGTGGGGACGGTGGGGTCTCCCTCTCCCAATCAGGCGAAGACCAACCACGGCGCTGCTTCTACCAGCCAGGTGCGGCTCCGGCCGGCTCCCCGTCCTCTGGGCGCACCGCCACCGGGCATCCATCGGTACCGTCCCCAGTACGGCCTGCTTCCTTCCCCGGCAAGGACACAGCCGCAGCACATCCTGTACGAATCGCTGCCTCAGCTCCAGCACCAGACTGGTGATGACAAGACGGGCCGGAAGACGGCCGGAGATCCGCAAGACTCATCCACCACCAACAACCATATGATATGAGATCTATTATTGTGTAAAGCTGATATGATATGAGATCCGGAAGACGGCCCGAGTGGTTGCTTACTCTTCTCTTCCGATGAACTCGTGATTTCTTCCATGCTGCGCATGCTAGCCTGACGTTGGGGCAGTGTCTTGTGAATGTAAGTGCATTCTGTATGGACCGACTAGTGTGTTCGAAATATGGTATCAAAGCCATCGATCGATTCTTCGGTTGTGCTTCCAAAACTCTTCCACCAAAAATCTCTAGCAACTCCACTCTCTCCCCATCTCCACCCAATCGATCTACCGGCTTTCTGTCGCGTGATTCGCTCTGTTCGGCGGCGGATCAAGCTTTGAATCATTGCTTGTTGGGATGATCTGCCATGAAATCCCACAAGCTCTTCTATTTTGCGGCAACGATGAGGTCACCGCTCAATCTGCAGTGCCCGATGGTGGCGAGCGCAATAAAATCGGGAAAAAAAAACATGTCGGTTTCTAAGTCGGCAAACCGTTTTGGCCGGAGCCAACATCCGGAGAAGGAGAGAAGCGATCTGCTACACGTTCTGTCGGTTACCCAGGACCCGCTCTCGCGACGGCGATGGCGATCCGATAGCGTTTCTCGACAATCTCTGACGCCGGCGGCCATGGCCCCGCCGTCCTCCTCTTCCCTGCCCCCGCTCACGCCCTATCCCTTTCGTCTCCAGTTCCTCCCTCCTGTTCGGGGTGATTAAGGGGCGACCTCTGCGTCGCCGCCCACCCTTGGCGGTTGTGGGGTTCGCGGATCGAACTGATGGCGGCGCGGCGAGCGGAGGCTGTGGATCCCGTACGCGATAAGGCGATGGTGGGTGCTAGCGATCTACAAGTCCCAGAGAAGAATCGTGGCCAGGACTCGGCGATGAAAGGCTCGGGGTTAGGATCAACATCTGCTGGAGACAAGGTAGCTGAGATGATGGGACGTCTCCATCTTACTGCCCAGGAGTCGACGGCGTTCGTTCTCGAAGACGAAGACGAAGACCTCCTTGGCTGCCCGGAGTGGGCATTAGTGGGCAAGGTGCTTGCACCAAACCCCCTCCATATTAGCACGATGAGAGCTGTGCTGCGACCCGCATGGGGCAATCCCAGGGGTTTGGAAATCCGGCCATTGGGGCCAAATCTATTCTTGGCTGAGTTTGGCTCGAAATTGGAGAAGGATCGAGTTCTGGATGGGGCCCCGTGGCACATTAGCAAGCACGGGATCCTGCTTCGTGATTTTGATCCAATGTTGCGGCCTGATGAAATCTGCTTCGACAGGTTATCGATCTGGGCTCGCATTATGAACCTTCCTTTCGGTCTCATGAACGAAGCCAAGGGAAAGGGACTGGCTGGCAATATTGGCAATGTGGAAAAGATTGATGTGGATTCCAAAGGAAGAGCATGGGGGAATTTTCTGCGGGTTCGTGTGTCGATCAATGCTCTCCAGCCTTTACCCAGATGTGTCTCTGTTTACTCGCAGAAACGACAATGCACCGACGTTTACCAAGTAATGTACGAGCGGCTGCCGATTCACTGCTTCTCCTGTGGGATTCTCGGTCACTCCTCGGGTTCATGCCCATGTCCTGCAGAAAGAGATGAGGAGGGACTCCTCCCTTATCACGGCTCCAGGTTGTGTGTGCCTGACGACAGGAGGAAATCATCAGGGGAGCGATCGAGCCAGGGTTCATTCTCGGGTGGTCCTGCTGCTACAGCTAAGAGCAATGATCCACCTCCTGCTGCGGGTAAAAAGAAGAATGAGGCGGAAGGGACAGGTGAGGTCACCTCTCCGAAAAAGACCAGGAAACCGAGATCTAGTAGGGGACCTGTCAAAGTAACAGAGAAGAAGGACATCCCGGCATCGACCAGACGGATTAATCAAGAGGTGCCACGTATCTGTGGACAAAAGAGAAAAGGGAGCAAAACCAAACCAGTCGGATCGGCTGTACCATCTGATAATGTCCCGCTTCTGGCGCTGACTCTTGTCCCAGCCAACAGGGCCGAAGCCTCCACTCATGCAGCTACCATGGATGGAGGTGTTTCCGATGTAGCGGAGGATGACTCAAACAAGAAGCAAAAAAGGGTTCCCGCTACCCTCTCAACTCGATCGGCGGATCTGGCAGAGGCTGCAGAGCAGCCCTGCCGAACGCAATGAGTCTCCTCTGCTGGAACTGTCGTGGCCTTGGGTCGGACACGACAGTGGGCGAACTTCGCTGGTTAGTGAGGTTTTTCCGACCCACCTTCCTCTTCTTATCGGAGACGAAGATGAAGGATTCGAGGGTGCAGAATTTCATGTGGTCTTTGGGTTTTACTGGCAGCTTCGCAGTGAGTAGTAATGGACTCAGTGGAGGACTTGCCTTATTTTGGTTGCAACCCTACTCCGTTTCTCTTAGAGGATATAATTCACATTGCATTGACGTGGTTATCTCCAAGGCAGACAGCACCCCCTGGAGGGCAACATTTGTGTATGGAGAGCCCCGCAGAGAATTGCGTCATGAATTTTGGGACCTGCTTCGTCGTCTTCGATCGACATGGGAGGGCCCATGGATTTGCTGTGGTGATTTTAATGAAGTGCTAAGTGGTGATGAACATTGTGGTGACACAGAAAGGCCAGTCACTCAGATGAATTTATTTCGGGAGTGTCTTGATACATGTGGGCTGATTGACCTTGGATACAGTGGTCCCAAGTATACTTGGACGAACAGGCAACAAGGGAGGGATCTCGTTTCGGTTAGATTGGATCGAGCTGTTGCTAATACGGATTTCATCTCTCTGTTTGGTGATCATGCTGTTGAGAATATTATCACAACATCATCTGACCATCTAGCTGTTCTTATTGGACTGGACGTTGGAAGTGCTCGCTCTAGGCGGGCTCCGGTGCAGCAACACTTCCGCTTTGAGGCTGCCTGGCTCCGTGCATCGGACTACGTGTCGACTATGGAGGAATGTTGGGCTGCGGGCCGCACTGATGCACCAACGTTGCAGACTACATGTGATAATCTCCAACGCCTAGCTGGTTCTCTCAAATCTTGGAGTAAGGTCTCCTTTGGCTCGGTACATAAGAAGATTAGGAGCCTTGAGTGCAAGCTTAAGGACCTTCGGCTACATAATGGGTCACATGATCAGATTCGTCAAACTGAGGCTGATCTCTATGAAATGTTTGAACGGGAGGAGGTCATGGCTCGACAGCGGTCGAGGATCGAGTGGTTACGCGAAGGGGACCGCAACACGGCCTTCTTCCATGCCAGGGCATCGGCGAGGAAGCGCACGAATCGCATAAACCGGCTAGTCCGGGATGATGGCTCGGTTTGCTCAGATCATGAAGGCCTCAAGCAAATGGTACAGGGATTTTATGGTCAGCTATTTACCTCCGAGGCCTGTCCTTCAAGTGCTGCGGTTTTGGATGCCATCCCACACCGAGTCACATCTGATATGAACCATGAGTTGTGCAAGGAGTATGCGGAGGAGGAGATCAAAATGGCATTATTTCAAATGGGGCCTACTAAAGCACCGGGACCGGATGGATTCCCGGCGCTATTTTATCAGACTCATTGGGATTTCCTAAAAACCGAGATTTGTGGAGCTGTCCGGAGTTTTCTTGCGGGAGAGGATATTCCAGAGGGTTTTTGTGACTCGGTTATTGTTCTCATACCGAAGATCACGGACCCCCAACACCTCAAAAACTTCCGGCCAATCAGCCTCTGCAATGTCCTCTACAAGATTGCCTCTAAAGTGCTAGCTAACAGGTTGAAATTGATCTTGCCAGCCATTGTGTCTGAGAACCAGAGTGCTTTCGTTCCCGGGAGGTTGATCACCGACAACGCTCTCATTGCATTCGAATGCCTCCACACTATCAGACAACAACGAGCAAAAAACCCTTTCTTTGCTTTGAAGATTGATATGATGAAAGCATATGATAGGGTAGAGTGGAATTACCTTTTTGGATGTCTAAACAAATTGGGTTTTGCTTCTAGCTGGATTGAGGCAGTTATGAGATGTGTCACTTCAACAAGATATGCAGTTCGCGTGAACGGTGATCTCACTGAGCCGGTGATTCCATCTAGGGGGATTCGACAAGGGGACCCCATCAGCCCTTATCTGTTCCTCTTATGCACGGAAGGATTATCTTGTCTTCTGCAAAAACAGGAGGCCCAAGGAGAGCTACAAGGTATCAAAAATGGCAGACTTGGACCTTCTATATCACATCTTCTCTTTGCGGATGACAGTATCTTCTTTGCTCGGAGTGACAAGAGGAGTGTTGATGCTTTACAACGAGTTCTATGCACGTTCTGTGAAGGCTCGGGTCAGAGAATCAATTTGGATAAATCCACTATCTTCTTTGGTAAAGGATGTCCGGAAAGCGTTAGTATGATGGTCAAGCAAACTATTGGGGTGCATAATGAATCACTTCAGGACTCTTATTTGGGAATGCCCACCCAAATTGGTCGTTCTCCTATTGTCACCTTCCGTTATCTCTATGATCGCATGTGGAAGAGAATAAATGGACTGTCAGATAGACCACTCTCTAGATCGGGAAATGAGATCATGCTCAAGGCAGTGATCCAAGCCATCCCCACGTATGTTATGAGCTGCTTCCAATTACCAAGAGGTACCTGCGAGGAGATGAGGAAAATCATTGCTAATCATTGGTGGGGTGCTAAGAATGGCCGTAGAAAGGTCCACTGGAAATCTTGGGAGTGGCTCTCTTCTCCTAAGAATAATGGTGGCATGGGCTTCAGGGACATGGAAAATTTTAACCAGGCTATGCTGGGTCGGCAAGGGTGGAGGTTATTGACTGATCCATCTTCTCTGTGTGCACGTGTTCTACAGGGACGCTATTTCCCCCATGGTGACTTCTGGACTGCATCTTGTCCGAAATCGGCTTCTTACACATGGCGAAGCATTATCTTTGGACGGAAGCTACTGAAAAAAGGTATTCTTTAGGGAATTGGTAATGGTGCCAGTACTAGAATTACTAGAGATCGATGGATTCCAGGGATAGCCCCTTGTCTGGTTATACCACGAACTCAGTTAGCTGAAGGCCAGACTGTGGACACGTTGATGACACCGTCAGGTGGATGGGATGAGGACCGTATCAAGGCCTTGTTCTCAGATGATATTGCCCAGAACATATTATCAATTCCTATCAGCAATCGCGGCGGGGAACATTTCGTGACGTGGCCACATAATCGGCTGAGGTTATACACTGTCAGATCAGCCTACTTTGTGGCTAGGAATGAATCCATCCTGGCATCTAGATGTGCGAATGGCAAGGGCATGTCCTCGTCGTCGACAGAGACCAAGAGCTGGAAGGCACTCTGGGCAGTTGTTGCACCTGGAAAAATGAAAATTATTCTTTGGCGCTTCGCGCATGACTGCCTTCCAAGTGGCCAACAACTGCAGCACAGGCAAATTGCCAATTCCGCCCTGTGTGTCCACTGCTCAAGTGAAGAACGAGTCGAGCACTCGCTGCTGTTCTGCCCATATGTCCGAGAGGTTTGGAAGGAAGTGAAAAAGGATCATCACATTGAGCTAGCCCGCAAAGATTTTCGCTGTACAAAACAATGGGTTTTCGACTTTCTGGCAAGGAGCTCCAAGCAGCAGGCCACGATTCTTGCTGTCACTTTCTGGCACATCTGGGACTTAAGAAACAAAATTCGAGAGGAAGGGGGAAGCTGTCATCCTTCTACCTTAGCTCACCGGATCAAATCGTATGTGGATATGATCTCTACCCATCTGCCCAAGTCCCAGCACAAAATTGGCAGAGGTCCGGACGCCCGCCCACAATGGAGGCCACCGACTGCAGGATGTCTGATGGCCAATGTAGACGCAGCTGTCTTCTCCTCTTCTGGATCCATGGGCGCAGCTGTTGTCATCCGAAACCATAGAGGCGAGTGTGTTGTGGCCAGTGCTGAAGGGAAGCCCATGGTGTCTGATCCTGAACTTGCCGAGGCAATTGCAGTGAGGGCTGCTCTATCTCTGATCCTGGAAGAAAATTTACGAGATGTTGTCATCGCTTCCGATTGTCTGACTGTTGTCAACAAGGTGCTATCTGCAACTCGTGACCGATCCCTGTGTGCTCCGATTATTGAGGATATCAAGAGGGTGTTGAATTCAGTTTCTTCAGTTTCTCTAGTTCATGTTAATAGGACTTGTAATTCTGCTGCGCACTGTTTAGCGCGTTCTGCTGAATCTTTGCCTAGGTGTGTGTGGCGTGCTGTGTCTCCGGAAGTTATTCGGCAGACAGTTTGTACTGAATCTATGTTTGGTTAATCAATAAAGCTCACTGTTCTCTCAAAAAAAAAAATCCGGAGAAAGTTTTGAACCCCATTTTCCATGCTAAACACTTTTGGCTCACTAGCTTTCTAAATAAATATTCAACTTACAAGGAATTATTTCCATCTTGTTCTAGATAGCTTATTGCCCTTTCAATTCTTGTCCATTTATGTACACTGGCCGACAGACTCAATAAGATGCCCAACTAAATCGGCAATATTCATTGTCTATCGGAGTCAATCATCTTGTTAAACTTACTAGATCATGGTGATGCCATAGCCCTGTACCACCACCGTGGCCGCAAAGGCCCAACAAATAGCTGACGACCGCTACTTCATTTTTTGAGTATTTATTCTCTTTCTTTTATTTATTTGAAAAAATGATTAAAATGACCATCATGACTATCCACCGAAAGGAGTCGAATTTTGCAAAAGTATCGATGCTCTTGCTATACAATCACTACTTGTATATCTTATAACGTTTTTTGTAAAATTTTCAGGCCAAACTGTCAAACAATTGTAATTCAAATTTCGAATACTTTCAAAAAATCGGCACAAAGTCATTGAAATAGAAAAAACTAGGTCGAAATTGTGAAAATCATAATACTTGGGTATTACCCATCAAATATGGGCTAATATGTGCGTACACTGTATGAGTGCCATTTTGTAACATATTGTTATTATGCTTAACAAAGTCATTTTTGCCACTTAGAAATATAAAATGGTACTTATAAAAATAAAAATTATTTGAAAAATAACGTTGGTTCCTTTGTTTGCCATACCAAGACACGTCTATCTGCCTAATTTGGGCACTTTATTACAAACCATGCCACGGGAATAACCATAGGTTGGTCATTTGGGTTGAAACTTATACATGTCTATAGATGAGAGACCTTTTTTGTGGAGATTTATTTATGAAAAGTTTGTCAAAAATAAATTTTATCATTTTACTAACAATTAATACACATAAAAGGACTCCATGCCAAAGGATTTAATTTATTGAGTTTTTTTTCACTTTCTTTTAATTGTTTTTAAAATGACCGTGGTTATTCTTTGAAAGAGGTCGAATTTTTCAAAACTAGCGGTGCTTCTGTGATACAATAACTACTTATGTATTTTACAATGATTTTTGTGAAATGTTCAGAGTAAACTATGACACACATGTAGTTCAAATTTGAATAACTTTGCAAAAAATGGGCATAAACTCATTTAAATAGAGGAAATTAGGTAGAAATCGATAAAATTCCTAATAGTTGGGTATTATCCATAAAATGGGCTACTTTCAGTGGAAATTGTATGGGTGCCTTATTTCGACATATTTTTTGTACTTGCTTCGCAAAACAATAATTTTTTACACTTACAAAATAGGAAATGATACTTATAAAAATAATTTAAAAATTCACTTTGGCACCTTTGGTTACCATACCAAGAAACACCTTCCTGCCCAATATGTGATCGATTACAAGTAAGTAAAGTACAAATAAATAAACAAATGTGAATTGATTGCAGTAAATGGAACCAAAAGAAGGGGGAAAGCTATGCCGCCGACATTATCTTAGACATAGCTCTGTTAGGTGCATGCTTATGGTGCTCGTTAGGGCTAAGCCAACGGCCGTTTTGCACCAATGGTGGTCGATGACACAGTGCCGACGGTCCCAACATTTGGCCGCTAGCTTAGCTCTTGGTTGTTACTTTGCGGGGCATGACTACGGGCACTCCTCCCCATTGATACCGCTGCATCGGCCGCCTTGGTCGCCTGCACAAGCCGCCGGCTTCCCTTGCGCCTGATGCTATTAAGTCGTCATAGCTTACACGTGTGGTGCCCCCTCATTATGTGAGAGGTTCAGGCTACAAGAGTTCGACTCTAACACTACTCGTAACCTATCCACACCTTCAAGTCCAAACGTAACCTAACATGTACACTATATTCGACACAAATACAACACAGGTCATATAGCTCGAGGTAGCACAGTTACCACAAGAGCAATGTATGCCTACGTCAAGCCTTGATGCCTCTTCGTTTTTGTTTTTCTTTTCTCTCTAGTTTGGTCCTTGTGACCATTTTGTGTAATCAGCCACCTAGTGGTGTCTTTCGTTCTCTCCCAATCTTTTAACGCAAAAGCAAGCCATGACCTGGATCTTTCGGCGGAAAAAAGGAGGACAGTATGCATTGGCTCGATGGGCACCGCCTGGGGAATTCTCACAAGAGCATTGACTCACTAGTTTTCTAAATAAAGGTTCAACTTACAAGGAATTTTTTCATCTTATTGTAGGTGGCTTATTGCCCTACAATTCTTCTACCTTTATATATAGAGGTCTGAGAGACTCAATATGATAGACAATCAAATCAAATAATATTCATTGTATATCAGAGTCAATCATCCGTTGAACGTACTGGCGATCTTGTTGATATGCTCTACCACCCTTGTGGCTGCGAAGGCTCAACAAATACCACTCGGTGGTTGCTTATTGACGAAGGTCACTGCTAGCTCGATGCACCAATCGCCATCGCTTGGGTGGTCTCTATCGAGGAGGTTCCTATGAACGAACTGACTGATCCCATCGCCGCATGCTCGGTTGAACTAGTGGATATTGTGTGTTCTTTTGTCAAACACGTTGCGACTGTGATTCCAAATATAATATGCATCCTACTCATTGAGGGTGGCTAACTTTTCTAAAACATTAAACACACGAAATCCGGGTGCTTTTGGTTTGCTCCAAGATCTTATAATAACTGTAAATAAAATTCATAGTTGAATATAATATGGAGACAGATGTAATACTTTACGAACGAACCTCTCATATATATATATAATATAAGTGAGATACACATGA